>OX333071.1:71533685-71698039 GCA_946863875.1 Alloplasta piceator
TCGCCGAGAGATCGTGAAGGTATAGACAAGAATTACGCAAGTTTGCCGTAGATTTTTCTTTGCATAATTTTCCCTCTTCCTCTATATGTACTCGCGATGTAAAAAGAATTTTTACAAGATGGAGAAAAAATGTGTCTTTATCGAAGTGGTGAAGAAGTTCTATAATAAGAGTACAAAGTTTATTATTATTATAATTATTATTATTTTTTTATTCATCTGCGATTCTTTAATTTGCACGAATGATTGTAAAGAATTCTCAAGATAAAGATTGTAAAGAATGATAATCCAACACACTCCTCTCAAAGAAAACTTATATTGCTTCCTCACAAAGGCAGGTTGTTGTTTTTGTGATTTTTTTTTTTTTTTAATATTTTTATGCCAATGTGTTCAAAATGTCCCAAAACATCCAAAAATCATATCCGGATGTCAGGATGGAAAAAATGACCGGATGAATGTGTGTGTGTGTGTGTCCTGAGTTTCTGATGTAAATAATTAATAACTCAAGAACGCTAAGTGATTTTGAGCTGAAATTTGGTACACTTGTCCAGCACGAATTGTCCTTCATTATGAATTTTTTTTGTTTTAATTCTAACCGGTGTTCAGATTTTATCGACTTTTTTCGTTTTTGCAACAATGGCGTAAACTCTCTAACTTCTGCAATTTTCGAGATATTGCGTTCAAACTTTGTACAGAATTAGTACAGCTATTAAGGTTGTTTGATATTGAATTTGACAAAAATCGATCAAAAGACTAAATTTTTATCAAATTTTGAATTTTTCGAAAAATAGCGTAAACGCTCTAACTTGCACAATTTTCAAGATATTGCACTGAAACTTTGTACGAAACTAGTATAGCTATCAAAGTTACTCGCTATTGAATTTGGCAACGATTCATTGAGGGATTCAAATTTTATGAAATTTTTAATTTTTTGAAAAATAGCGTAAACGCTCTAACTTGTACAATTTTTAAAATATCGCACTGAAACTTTGCACAGAGCTAAAATAGCTATCGACGATGTTCGTTATTAAATTTGAAAAAAATCGATCTAATGATTCAAATTTTATCAAAATTTGTTTTTTTGAAAAATAGCGTACTCGAACTTCGGCTATTTGCGAGATATTGTACTGAACTTTTGTACTCATTCAAAGTAGAGATCAAGGTTGTTTGCTATTGAATTTGGCAAAAATCAAATTTGGCAAGAAGTAAATTCAAAAGTATTTCGACAAATTTTTTACATTGATTACTCATGTTTTTCGATAGTTAACAAAGCTTCCTTCATGAAGAAGCTAAATTTGATCGCCATACTTTGTGATAAAGGAAGCTATGTGAACTATGGATAAAGATGAGGAAGCAATGTGCAAAAGTCCAATTTGCAGGGTTTTTTGTGTTTTTCACAAACCAGTTAAAGGATTTACTGTCGGTGAACCTAACAAACGAAAACTTTGCTTCGGTAAAAGATTTTCCTTACTCAACTGTACGTTTTAATATGTCAACGTTCTCTGAGCTGAAAAACTCCAAAGAATTTTCAAGACCGCCACAGCAAAAGGACGAGATATCCTTGCAGAGTTCTTCGCGCTATGCGGAAAGTTTGTTTCAAGCAGAGAGGAAATGAAAGAGAGTCACAGGATCGATATGCTTTATGTCTGACTGTGAAAAAAATCGAAAGAGAACATTGGACGAGCTTAACGTCTCAAAAAATGTGGCTTTTTACTTCCTGACGCGAGAATCTTGTTGGATCATGAAACAAAGTAGAATTTGCAATTTGAAGACACGAGCAAAGGGCCAGAAATGAAGTGAATAATGTTATTCGTTACTTAATATTCGAATTTCATTTTAATGCTGAAAATATTTGCCTCTATCTTTTATACTCAAATTTCAGGTTTCGTAATTAATTCTTATCTGAGTGTTTAATTCGATAATCCCCCCCCCCTGCGATCATGTTCCCTCTCCCTGTGTAATTGATAAATGATAAAAATGGAAATGGACTTGCGAACAATGTAATCGATTTTTATCACTAAAAATAATCATGTGGAAAATTTTATCATACATTTTGAATTACGTATTTTGGGTCATGAACGTAATAAAAAAAAATGTACCTGTTGATCACAGCGATATGATCTGATTCGCTGCCGGAAATTCTTGGCAATGAGATTTTTCAAAATTTAGTCACATTTTGATTTATACTTTGTTATTCGTACCTTTGCGTTCTTCAACATTTTATTTTTAGAAAAAATTTGACTATAAAATAATGGAGAATTATATAATAATATAATGAAATAATACAATAATAATTTTTATAATATAATATAAAAGTAATAATTTTTTTAATGTAATAAAAATGGAAGATTTTCATTCTCATGGTATTATCCACAAGCTAAAATAGAAACGTCTCTATTTTTTCTCTAGCTTTTCATTCTCTACCATCTAATTCTATAATTTAATTTGAAAAATGTCTACTATGATGAGATGTCATTCGATCAGTTCTTACGTTTCGAATGAACTTTAAAAACGTTTTTCTGTATTGTCGACTTATTCAATTTAAACGTTCTCCTCTTCGTCGTTGTTGTCGTTGTAATTTCGCATAGAGGTAACTCGTGAGTTCGTTGATATCTCCGGGAATTGAAACCGGAAAGAGAGAGTGAGAGAGAGAGAGAGAGAGAAGAGAGAGAGAGAGAGAGAGAGAGAGAGAGAGAGAGAGAGAGGGAGAGAGAGAGAGAAAGCAAGGGAAAGCTATCGTACGTTTCGTAAGCTTTCCCTTTAAACGTATCTTGCTTTCCACCCTTCTACCCCTATTTTCTGTATCCACTTCACTATAGGCCCCCTTTGCCTTGAGCCGGCAATTTATTTTCTCTTTTTTCTTCGCCCCTTCCCCAACGACAGAAATAAAATACATTGTCCACGGACGGTTACCTCCCTCGCAGCAACGTTATTATATTCCCTTGTAACTTGGAACCGTACACATTTATATTAAGCTTTCGCGAAAAGGAAAGCACGAAAAAAAAGGGTTGAAATCGCAACCAAAGTTCAGCGTGATACTCAAAGTAACGGGAATATTTGTTTCGATTTTTATCACTAAAAATAATCATGTGGAAAATTTTGAATTACGTATTTTGTATTGAGAATTTTGAAAAAATCAAACTTTTTTCCATATTCTTAAAGTTTAGATCGTTAAGAATACTTCCTCGGAAAGAAAGTTTTAAATTCTTATAATTTACAGAGTTATAGCTATTTTAGTGACGCAGCAACTACGTCCGTCACGTCCAAACGTAACTTAAGGAGGTATTCTGGTCTAGAATTTTGAAAAAATCAATTTTTTTGCACATTCTTAAAGTTTAGACTTTTAAGGATATATCCTCGAAAGGAAATGTTTGAATTTCAATACTTCACGGAGTTATAGCTATTTTAGTGACGTCGCAACTATGCTCGTCACGTCGGAGCAAATCGGACTACAGACGTTTTTCTCAAAACTACATTTCTCAACACGGTTGACATTCTTCTCAACCGATTTACTTAAAATGTTTTACCAATCTTCAATGTATAGCTATCTATCGTCCCTATCACGTTTGTATCAGAATAATTTTTTTTACTATTATACAAAAATTAAAAACTATGAAAAAAGAGTCGAAAAACGCCTTTTTTGTTCAGATAGTCGCCATTTTGTGAATTTTTTTTCCGTTTTCTCTGAGGTAGGAGCTATAACCACATTCTTACAAGAATCTTTTTTTTAATATTTTGTATCGGATGACTAGAGTTGCCATAGTGGCAGACATCACAGCTTTTTTTGACCCCCAACTTTACCAGCTTATAACTTTTTTAATTTTCCATTTTTTTTTCTCAAAATTGTTTTGCTTATCGTCAAAATATTAATAAATATGTTTAAAAAAAAGAATGGTACAAATATATATTTTTTTTTATCGAGTTCAAAAAGACGCTCAAAATGTGTGTCTCTAGACCAGAATACCGCCTTAAAAGAATTGTTCTTAACGATATCTCTATGAAAATATTCTACTGATCAACGATCGTTGGAAATAATGATCAAAAAATGATTTCTCCTCATTTTCATCCATTGTCTGATCAATAATGCCCGTTTCTCCGTGAATTTCGTGACTGCCAGCGTTATCGAACGATAAGGGTGTAAAGTAAGGAGAAAGGGAAGTCCACGGAGTAACCGGAGTATCCAGCGAGTGTAATTTGTCATCGTCAGCGTCGCTTTCTTGTCGTCGACTAGACGACGAGAGAAACCCGCGCTCAGGACACACCGAACGCTTCCGTATCAATTAAAACTATGTCGTGGCTCACGCACGCTTCTCTTTCGGCGTCAAGGACCTCATGAGTCAGGATACTCTCGGGCGATCCTTTTTATTCGAAGCTTCACTATACTTCAGCGAGCAACTCATTTTACGCAAGAGAGGAAAGGAGAGGAAGTCATGCATCCAAGAAAGGATTCCTAGGCGAAAAGGAGTTGTACAAGAAACGATGAAGAACAAAAAATTTTGGCAATGAAACATGAATATTTGAAAGGGTTGAATATTAATATTTTCAAAAAATCAAATATACAATACAATATATTGTATATTTAATTTTTTAACCGCAAGGTAAATGTCTCAATTATTGAACAGGTCCCAATTATTGAAGACTATCTTGTATTTTTGGTATTTCTCATTTATCTGCATGCATTTACTTATTTATAAAAATTTTATTACATATATGGAACTTTTAGCTATCGATATGTTACCTTACTTGTGCAAAAAAAAGCTTTAATTAATAGAGAAAAAAAATATTTAATCAGCAACGGTGACCCGATTTGACGTCTCGTGGTAACTGCTTATCGTTTTTGCTAAGACACGCCGCTTCACGCGTAAGGATATATAAAATTCAAAAACTGTCGCATCTAAAAAAGTAAAGGCGTTTCACGTTCCTCAGCAAATTTCTTACAAATAACAATTTAAAAAAAAAATTTAATTAATTATTTGTTAAAAAATACGGTGTTCGATCATTGGGACATAGAAAATGCAGTGTGTCCCAATTATTGAACACTCGAATTCTCCAAGATGGCGTCATTAAACCCATCAAAACATCGAGACAGTTAACGTGTGACAGATCGTACGAATCGGATTTATTCAAACAAAAACTGTAAGTTCTATGAATAAACTTACCTTTATTCTTTTAATTATAACTCTAAAATCGTCAATTATATTTTTTTTTGTATTTTCGTGCAATGAACATAAAAAGAAAAGTAAAAAGAGAATATAACCTAAATGTAACCTAAAAATACGAGTGTAATGTTCAATATTTTTTGCTCTCCGATATTTCAGTCGAAAAACAAGAAAGCTGCGACAAAATCGAACAAAAACAGAACATAAAAACGAGGAAGCTGAAAATGAAAATCAAATAAAGTTCGAGTGTGAAAAACAAAAATAAACCAAATGCGAATGAACCAAAAACCTGTCAAAAGAGACTAAATATATATTTTTCTATTTTTACATGATTAATAGAAGATTATTTAAGTATTTGACTTTGTTTTATTTCTTAATATTGTACCCAAAATAATATTTTCAGAACGGAAAAAGAATTCTTGAGAGTGTTCGATAATTGGGACATGCCTGTTCAATATTAGGAACATAGGCACTTCCAGTGTTCAATAATTGGGACATTTGCATGCTTCACATTGTTATTCTTTTTTTTCATTCGAAATCATTTAAAAATAATTTAAAGAGTGATTTTCCTAAAGTAAAAATATCAAAGTATCATTTGAACATGAAAGCGATGGTTAATTTCTTGATTTTATATTTTTTTTTCTCATCGAATTCAATCCCCAGATTCTTAGCTGTTCAATAATTGGGGCATTTTACCTTAGGCCTCGAAAAATGTACTTGTCATTTGGCCCAAAAATATGTTGAGAGGAAAATGAAGCAAACACATGTCAATGCATAATTTGCATTCTGTCATCTCAATTTCCGATTGAGTGTTCCATCATTTCCTCCTCGAGGAAAATGCCCGGAGGATTTTGCTTGTTGATGGAAGCGAAGTTCCGGTAGACGATGCGCAGGTTGGTTCGCATGCGGAAAGGGAGTTTTCCATGACTTCATACAAGGGTGAATCCGCTGGAAAAGGAACGACCAATGGAGGAAGGAGCAGAGCGGAGACAAGGAAGGAAGGATAACGAAATGAAACGCTGAGTAACGCGCGTCGCGGTTTGAAATCTGAACTCCTCAGGGCCTAAGGATGGTTCTCTGCCAGTGTCTGGTGTCTTCTCTCACTTCCTCGACACTCTCTTTCCCTGTGTCTGTCTCTCCCTTTCTCTCTTGGAGCGCATCACAGAACACAGTGTGCCTCGAGTGACGTCCAATGTCTAGGACTCTCTGGTACACCGTAACTTCTGGCCCCGGGCAAGCTCTTCCGCTTTTCACGACAGGACAGAAGGAGAGAGAGAGAGAGAAAGGGAGACGAGAGCATTACTCTAGGACCACCTACTATTACACTAGAAGACGACGATACAGCCTCTCTCGCCCGGAAAACTCGGCGTCTTAGACACCCCATCGACTAGGCAAAGTGCCATCGGGCAAAGGATTCAAATTCTATATTACACCTTCTACATCCGCGTATTTCACGAAATTCACGAACGGATATGAAAAATATAAATTTCACTGTTCATAAAATTGACACGCAAAGATAAATGCATCATTTCAATACCGTTTCGATACATTGGAGCAGTGAGAATTACCACCCAAATATCACCGTTTCCTCACAAATTATATGACAGTATGTATAATTACAGATCAATGTTCCGGATACTGGATAATAATGCTCGATATAGTTTTGTAAAATTCTGTTATAAAATTGTGCAATATATTGCTATTTTTTTTACGATAAATGTTTTCCATTTTATAAACAATTTAAGGTAGTAGTCTACTGTGACGACCGAAATTTCGACGTTTTTTGCATTAATTTTTTTAAATAACAATGTAAAATGCGATCATTTTGAAATTTTTACATGTCGTTATTTGTATCTTGAAGAGTACAAAAAAATTTTGCCCACTTAATTTTACATGAATTTGTTTATGATTTTGTACGTCAAAGTGGAGTCCTCGAAAAAAAGGTGACTTGTTTCGGTGAAGCACACAGACTTCCGTAGTCGTCTGAAATCAAAAATCCAAAGAGATTATTGTTTTGTAGGCTTAATTCTAATGAACTAACCTATAATATGCATATTTTAAGGAAAAAAATGAAATAGCGAACTTGTGAACCAAAATGTCTTCGAAATCATTTTTTTTTTTTTTATAAATTGTTAAAAAAAATTCATTTGTCATTAAAAAATGTAATGTTTTGAAGGTTAGGTATTTAGCTATGTGTGTCCAAAATAACGGGTAAAATTTTTAGCTAAATCGGTTGAATACTTTTTATTAGTGCTTCCCCGAAATTTTTAAAACAAAAAATTTCAAAATAAACTTAAAAGTTACAAAAATATGAATATAAATTTTTGCGTTAATAAATTAAAATGTCTTGCCACAAAAAAATCTTGAAAACCCGTTTTTTTCTGCCTCCTGACTGCGAATAACCTCTTAAAAAACGTAGTAGCGTCTCCGGCCAAAATAGTAAATCCGTGCTAGTTTTGTAATGAAACTGATTCGTACCCTGATCAGAACCGGATGTCATCGTAAGACCAACCTGATATGGCCCTGATCCATTAAATAAATCTAAATAATCTATAAAATAAAAACAAAAAATATAAAACTAGTTAAAATAAAAAATAAATTTAAAATAAAGTAAAATAAAGAATCTAAAAAGTCTATAAAATAAAAATGAAATCTATCAAATAAATTTAAAAAATTTCTCGAAATAAAGTGGAAAATGAGAAAAAAATGGCATCCATTAAGGATGTTGAGTCTCAAATCGCAAATGATGAGAAAATTCTGAAAATTTGGTATGTTTTTGGATGAGTTATTTAAGAGGCGTAAAAATTTCACGCCGATTAGGAAGCTCGTTATCGAATAATTAACATTAACAAATTAAATTAAATTAAATGTAGTCGTATGGAAACTGATATAACTTTGCGATAAGTTTTTTTTTGACCTCACAATTTTTTAATATCTACACTATATTGAAAGCAACGGAAACAAGACGAAGTTTATTGATAAATATTTTTTTTATTTGTTTAAAAAATTGTTCTTAACAAAATGTTAATATTTTAATCGTCGTGAAATTTTAGTCAACCTCTTAAATACTTCTTACAAAAACATACCAAATTTTCAGAATTTGCTCATCATTTTTCATTTTAACCCTTAAGGAGGTTGAAGTAATGATGATAGAATTCTGAAAATTTAATATGTTTTTACATGAAGTATTCAGGAGGTCGTGTAAAAATGTCACGACGATTAAGAAGCTATTTATTGAACAATTAACATTAAAAGATTTCATAGGGACTCAACATCCTTAAAAAATAAGACTAAGGAAGTTTTGGTCATTTATTTTCAATTTTGACTGTTCTAAGAAATAAGGCATTATATTTTGCAGGAATTCTATAATTATCACCGGAATACATTATGCAATGAAAAAATTTTATCATCGTGTTTGTCACACTGCGAAGTGGACAACAAGAGAGGGAAGACAGGAGAATAACTAAACTGCAAGGAAGTATCACGCGATACAACCGATCAAAGTTTACGTCGCTCAGGCAAGTCGCACAGATACGTGGGTGAGAAAACTTATCTCCTTATCGCCTTATCACGCAGGAGGCTAGATTACGAGGCAGCATCGAGAGGGAGTGTTAATGAAGAAAGCCCAGGTTTTCTGATGGAAACTCCAGCCTCGTTCTGCCCCTCTCGCTGCTTCTTTGGAGGCGCGAAGACTGGTCAGAAGTTTTCGGACGAGCTTCTTTTTAATCTTTTTCGTCTTCTCTGTCAGCCCTGTATACTTTGAGACTGATATTTTTCTCTGCTTTTTTTTAGCCTAAGCTGGCCTCATCACGTTTACTCGCGTCATACTCTTCTTTTTCTCTTTCTTCAGAGTCTTCCATCCCATCTGATAATAATCTTTGGTTAATAAGTCCTGTCCAGAGGAAGGGAAAGGACTTTTCAGGATATTCGCAGTAAAGAAGACCGGAAAATTTCCTCGCCTTTTTTCCACAACTTTCGCTCTGCTCCAGATTCATTTTCCTCGATGATTCTAGCCTCTTCCTTCAGCCTCTTCTATATATTTCTCTTTTCTTAATTTCTTTTCCCTTGCTTTCGCATTTACCGCTCGAGTTCTCACTGGACTGTGCAGTGACGGGTCCTCGTGGTACAACGAGCATTGTGTTCACGTGCCAAAGTGCTGGACCGCAAAAGAAACAAAGAGAGAGAGAGAGAGAGAGAGAGAGAGAGATTGGTGGAGGGCCTGAGAAATGCAAGAAATGAAAAAGCCGTGAAAGGACTCAGAGTGCGAAGGGAATATAAGTACGTGAGTCCGGGAACGCGCGATGCGCTCCACACAAATTCAATTTCCCGTCTGTGCGTTTTGCTAACTGGGGCGAAAGGAAAATGTCAACGGGATTCCTCTTTTGTCGTAGAAAAAAAAAACTGTCAAAATGACGACAAAAATCCGTGGAGCGCGAAGGATGCTCGACAGTTTTCCGCACAATGCCATTCGCCGACGCCATTCCGAGCACTTTTTTTTGCTCGATTTATAGAAATTGATCATCAGTTGACGAACATTTGGTTATGAACTTATAAGCACTTTGCTTTCTTTAATTTTTTTAGAAATGTGATTATAAACTATGAGCTACTTGTTTATAAACCATGAAGAAGACTCAACGCTTGGATGTATGATTTTCCCATGAAAAAAAAATATTTTGCAATAAATAATAAATATACACTGACGTCCAAAAGTTTGGAAACACTCGCCCCGATTCCGCGGAAAAAAAAAACGTGGTCATTTTTTGCCATTTTTTTGGGCATTGAAATTTTTGTGCACGACCCATGCAAATTTTGTTGAACTGTTTTTCATATGAAAAACTTTCGGAGGGGAGTATAAGCTTCAATTCTGTTTTTTTTTAAGTTTCGTACGATTTTTTTTCGCAAAAATATTCAATTTTTTGCTAACAACGACTACATTTATAAAATGTAGAGTAATTCTGAAACTACTGGGTTTTTGTAAAATTACTAAGTGAATAAAAAGATGCATACAATTATTGTGGAATCAATGAAATTTTTTCAGAATTTTTTTTCAAAATTTTTTTTTTCGAGATTTTTTCCAGTCAACGAGATATTTTTTTATCTCAAATAATCGGGTCTCTTACCACATCTACATGGCTTTTTCATCAAAAAACCTCATCTACATGATTTTTCATCGGAAAACCTGTGTAGATGAGGTAAAAAACCCAATTGTTTAAGATAAAAAACTATCATAATAGAAAAAATATCGTAAACAGAAAAAAATGTTGAAAAAAAATGAGAAAAAAAAATTCTGAAAAAATTTCATTAAATCCAGAATAATTGTATGCAACTTTTTACCCCCCTAATAATTTTACGAAATCGTAATAATTTTAGAGTTACGCTTCATTTTATAAATATGATCGTTTTTTTGCAAAAACCTAGATATATTTGCAAAAAAAATCGTACAAAATTTAAAAAAAAACATACAGCTTATACTTCCCCCCACAAGTTTTTTTATGCGTGAAACAATTTTAAAAACAATTTCATGAGTCGTGCGCCAAAATTTATACGCCAAAAAAAATGTCAAAAAACGTCCATATGTTTCAAAGGATGTACCGGGTTAAAAAAAAATCGAAATTTTTTTTTGTTAAAAAATCGGAATGAAGCTGAATATGTCCCCCTTGAAAGGCCGCTTATTAAATTGAAATATCTTTATTTTTAAAAGAGCAGTGAAATTTTTTGTCTGGCGCGGAATCGGGGCGAGTGTTTCCAAACTTTTGAACGACATTGTATAACAAATATATCTGAAAAAAAATATTTAAAGAATATGTCATTTTTTCATAAGAATTATTTAAGATGCATAAAAAATAATAACAATGATGCCCATTAAGAAATCACTGTTCGCAGGTATTTCGAAGGTTATATCGTCTCATTTTCAAACAGTTTAAGAAAATTTAAAAATTTATATACAAGTACGAGAGTTTTAATCCCTCTTGAATTCAAGAGTTTCCAAGAGTCTATCGGACTGCACGTGCTCCCTAGCCGCACGAATCCAACGTCTGGGCTACTTAAGGGGCTACATACAAGAAGTTCTGTACACAGCTGAGAGTTCGTGTGTCGTCTAAATAAACTTGAGTTTATACTGGCCGAGCCGGCTTAGCGGTCCTTCCGGCGTCGACGTCGTCGTTGATGCTACGCTGGAAGACGACCTCGTCTTTGCCAAGGCACCGGTAATCCGGCTTTTGCAAGTCAAATCGGTAAAATGGATTTGAAGTAAAGGCGAGAGCGTGCGGATCCTCTCTCTTTCTCTTCCTTCAATCCATCCGAGTAAAGATGCTCCCATAGCATAAAATAGCCATAAGTGACTTACGAGATCACGATGACAGATAAATATTCTCCGCTTTACCAAGTTTGATGGAATCAACGACATATCTCAAGATTGTTATTATTCCATGAAAAAACCTGATGAACTATGTTAAACCGACTGAAATGAAACGTTTGTCCTCGAAGTTTATCTCGTTTACGTCTTCTCCCTTATTTTCCGCTTCTTTGTTCACAATATTTTTTACTAGGAATTTTCTATGACAATGATAAACCTTAACTAAGTGGAGAGAAGAGAGGGCTTCTTCTTTCACTTCATCGACGATGTTGACGGGGAGGAGAATGGAGAAGGGACGAGGTTTCTTCTTCTTTAAATTAAAAGCTGGAATTAAGCTTTATGTGTGGGTCATTCCATGTCAAATCGACCAATAGTTGGAATCAACCCCTTTCAATTTCGATGAAATTTAGCCAGAAGTTTTTTTTTATCATAAAACGAAGTTTTACCAAAGGAAAAAAATTTAAAATTTTTGTTTCGAAAGTTATGGAAAATTTAAAATGTCACAATTTCTTCAATTTTTTAAGTTTATTTTTTAAATGTCTCGAAAACTATTATAGTCACGAAAAAATCGTTCTGAGTTTGTCTTGAAGAGTATACTTAGGGCTACAAAAAAAAAATATTCCGAAATTTTGTTGAAAAAATAATGAATTTGGAGTATTTTGAATTTTCAAAAGTCGTGAAAATCTACGATCTACTATAAATTAGTGAAAATCTACAATCTACTTTAAATTTTTTATTCAATTTTTTGTATATAATACCTTGTACTGATCCCGTTTCTAAAATTTTCAGAATTGCGTTTTTTTTTTAAATATGAATTTTTGAATTTTGGTACAAAATATTTTTCCTTTTTTTTACCTCTAAGTTGAGCAATCAAAGTTGAGCAAACTTCTAATTTTGTAATTTCGAGCAGTAAAAATTACATGATTGCTCAACTTTACTCAGCTTAGAGGAAAAACAAAATTTTTTTCACAAAAATTCAGAAATTCATATTTTTGAAAGAAAAAGAAAGTAATTCAGAAAATTGCAGCATCTTTTAAGATCAGTGCAAGGTATTGTATTAAAAAATTGGACTAAAAATTGAATGTTGGTCGTGGACCAAAATTCTCGAAATTCACCATTTTTCAAAACTTTTTTTAGCAATATTTTTTTTCGTAGCTCCAAGTATCCGCTTTAAGACGAACCCAAAATGATTATTTTGTAACTATAATAGTTTTCGAGATATTTAAAAAATAAACTTGAAAAATTGACAGAATGGTGAAATTTTGAATTTTGCATAACTTTCGAAAAAAAAAAAATTAATTTTTTTCCTATGGTAGAACTTTGTTTTATGATAAAAGAAAACTTCTGACCAAATTTCATCGAAATTGAAGAAGGTCGATTCTAACTATTGGTCGATTTGACATGGAATCACTCGTATAAATATTAGCCGAATTATATTTTGAATGATATTTTTATATAATCCTGATTTTAATGAATCTTCGCATCCACACATTGTGCGTTAGTATGGAGGAATGAAAACCTACTTTTATTGGATTCACCCCAACATTTCCCCATGAAAGTATCCCGACAAAAAAAAATTTAAGGATACAAAATTATCTCAAAGAATTTTCGCTTCCTCTCATTTTTCAGTAGATTTCAACGTGTCGCCACTTTCATCGATCAAACGAGGAAAATGACTGGCGGAAAAATCGCAAGAGTTATTCGGTGAGTTTGCGTTCTTTTGAAAGATGTCTGACCCGAAAATATAATATTTCATACGAACGATGCAGAAACTAGCAACACAAGGGAAAACTTCTCTATGACTCAGAACCCGGTGCGATTTCTTAATTAAGAAACTCCACCCTCGCTCATTATTATTGCGGTCGACGTTTTCCGGTCGACCACACAGCCTACAGCACCATTTGGGATCTCTGTCCCTCTCTCCTCTCGTAACTTTATATATATATGGGGCATTCCATGCCAAATTGACCTGGGTCTGACCCTCGACCCCTCAAATCTGGTTCCCGATTTTTCCTATTATTACTCTCACTCTATCAAACAATTACAATTTTTTTCAATTTTTTCAAAATAAATTTGAGCGCGTCATGAATTTTTTTTGAACACCTCGATGGCCGTAATCAAAAAATCTGAAAAAATTCCTAAAAAAACAGTGTCAGATATAAAAAATGTTGGTGTAAAATTCATAATGTCTGAGCTCTTGCTTCAACCCGTTTTTTAGCTTTTTGAGCAAAAAAAATGAAAAAATTAAGAAGCAGAGGTCAATTTCGAGCAAGAGTCTACAGTAAAAAAAAAATTGAAGAATTCATGACGCGCTCAAATTTATTTTGAAAAATCTGAAAAAATTGTAATTGTTTGGTAGAGTGAGAGTAATGATAGGAAAAATCGGGAACCAGATTTGAGGGCTCGAGGATCAGACCCAGGTCGAGTTGGCATGGAATGCCCCATGTTTATATATAGGGAGAGAGGATCAAGGAAGAAAATGAGTATATACCTAGCGGAGAATCGTTGGATATAGAATAAAACTACAGATATAATGTCTTTGCCAAGCGCGTATAAATGCTACGAGGGTGGAGAACGCATATATGTGTATTAGGGTGGTCCTTATTTAGGGCTTGGACGAATTTTTTCTCAGAGGCCCCCCAAATCGACTCCAAATAATTCAAAAACAACACCCTATTTTTTTCAGATTTTTATCTAGACTCTAACCCCTTCCGAAAAGAGGGTAGATTTCCCCATTTAAAATACACGTATTTCGGATATATTCTCAGGATATATTTTATTCCAAGTGTAATAATTTTTTCTTTTTAATCTGCAACTGCAAGATTTTTGTCTTCATTGGTGCTACTATTTGAGGAAAAATTCACATTATCTTACGGGTCAATCTAGACGAATTGCAATTTGTCTAAAATTCTAATACGGGTCAATCTAGAGGAATTGCAATTCGTCTAGATTGACACGCATGATAATGTGAATTTTTCCTCAAATAGTAGCTTCAATGAACACTAGAATATTGCAGTTACAGATTTTTTATAAAATGATTACACTTAAAATAAAATCTATCCTGAGAATATGGCCAAATCACGTGTATTTCAAAGGGGGAAATCTACCCTCTTTTCGGGAGGGGTTAGAGTCTAGATAAAAATCTAAAAAAATTAGGGTATTGTTTTTGAGTTATTTGGAGTCGATTTGGGGGGCGTCTGATAAAAAATCGTCTGAGCTCTAAATAAGGACCATCCCAATGTGTATACAGGCATACCGAGCGTATACAACGCTCGAGAAAATTATTTTTCTTTGAAGAAAAGAAAGAAAATGAAAAGAAGAAGAAAACAAGCATATACATTCGTGAAACAGAGAGAGAGAGAGGACGGAACGCACGTGGCAGTAACTGCCTCACGTACAATGCTTCGAGAATATAGGATATTTAAGGGGGGAAGGGGGATAAGGAGGGCGTCGGTAGCTACGGTTTGTTCCTTTTTTTCGCAGAGCGAATTCTTCTCCTGAAGGAGAAAATACTCGAGGCGGGGAAAAAGTAATATACAAACATATAGAAAGCGTGGAAGTTGAATAAGAGGAAAAAATTGGAAAAACCCATCTCTCTCGATACTAAAGTAAAGATTACTTAAAATCTGCAACAAAAAAAAAACAATCCCGAAGATTTTGAAAAAAATTGCAATCAATTTCGTATAACTGTAACAATAAGAATGAAATAAGGACCTTCGCATTAGGAAAGTAGATTTTACTTTATTTATTATTGGGTTATTAGATTTTTATTATTGGATTTTATTTCATTAAGGCGCACGGAGATAACAGCTAGTTTATTTATAGTAAAGAAAAATATTTACTTGGCACTTTTATTGAAATATTCCTTGACTGTTACAAAATTTTTGAGTCCTTAAGAAATCATTCGTGTTCTATGATAAAATTTTATTTGTGCCAAAGTAATTTATTAACTGTTAAAAAATATTTATTTCGTCATATCCTACTTTACATTTGTTAACAGATAACAAATTTTGGTACATAGAAATATATTTTGAGCGTTTCGTCGAGCTCGATAAAAACAAAACAAAAAATATTTTTACCATTCTTTTTTTTTATCAAACATATTTATTAATATTTTGACAATAAACAAAAAAACTTTCGAGAAGAAAAATGAAAATGAAATAAATTAAAAGCTGATAGAGTTGGGGCTAAAAAAGGGGTTTGTTGGTTGACACCATTGCAGCCTTTCTAGTCATCCGATACAAAATTTAAAAAAATATTCGTTATCAGGAAGAATGTTGTTATAGCTCGTACTTCAGAAAAAACGAAAAAAAAATCGCAAAATGGCGGCTGCCTGAACAAAAAAAAAAGTTTTTCGACCCTTTTTTCATTGTTTTTAATTTTTTTACAATAGGGAGAAAAAATCATTTTGATACAAAAGTAGTAGGGGCGATAGAGAGTTATACATTAAAGATTGGTGAAAAGTTTCAAGTAAATCGGTTGACTAAAACTTGAGATATCATATGTCTGTTGTGTTTAGAAAAGTAGTTTTGAGAAAAACGTCTTCAGTCCGATTTGCTCCGACGTTTTGAGCATCGTTGCTACGTCACTAAAATAGCTGTAACTCCGTGAATTATCGGAATTAAAAAATTTCCTTTCTAGGATATATTCTTGAAGGTCTGAATTTTAAAATAATGGAAAAAAATGATTTTTTCAAAATGCTAGACCAGAATACCTCCCTAAAGTTACGCTCCGACGTGACGAACGTAGTTGCTGCATCACTAAAATAGTCAAAACTTAGTAAATTATCGGAATTCAAAAATTTCCTTTCGAGGATATATTCTTAAAGGTCTAAACAAAAAAAATGATTCTTTCAAAATTCTAGACCAGAATACTAGCTTAATTTAATTCAGCCCATGTAGATGTAAGGTTAGCACGAGTGATATCATATTGTCACTATCGTGCTAAAGTTACATTTTCCACATTCTGGAATTCAGTCGAGTTCGATATTTCACCGGGTCACCTGTGTTTCCTGGGAAATTAAAGGCCTTGCGTTTATAGTCGGACACCTTGATATTTAAGGTATTTATAAATATATACGTAGGTATTTATATAATACCCGAAGCACATTCGTGAGCTCGACAATTAGAACATTCATAGCCCAGTGAATCCCTGTGAGACAAAATTTCGTAATTTCGTAACGCTCGGGCAAACGCGCTCAGTGCATATGTGCATGCATTTGTATATGCATATATATGAGGGATTCTCTGTCAATTCAGCCACTTTTTTTTTCGACCATCTCAGATGTGCCCCATAATTGGTTATATCAAAGTGCTACTAAAAGGCATTCTATGTGAATTTTTTCAGATTTTTCAATTCAAAATTTTAGAAACCGCCGTTTTTTTCCAAATGAATATATCTCGGAAACTTGAAGTAACTGAAAAAAAAATATCTATACATAAAAGTTGTAGTTATGTGTTAGCATTCAAGCGGAATATTTGAAATAATTTTTACGTTCCGGTAACGCTGATTTTTTACCAAAAAAGGGGATCATTATTTTTTTATTCAAAAAAGGCCATTTTTTTTTGGCTGAAAAAATTAGAGTCTTCCAGTATATCTGACTATATCGCAAAAAAATCGCCAGAGTGGCACGGATCGAGGTTCCGGTAGAAAAAAAAAATAATTTATGTAGTTTCATTTTTTTTTACCCTAGAACCTCGATCCGTGCCACTCTGGCGATTTTTTTGCGATATCGTCAGATATATTGAAAGACTCTGTAATTTTTTCAGCCAAAAAGAAATGGCCTTTTTTAAATAAAAAAATATTCATTCACTTTTTTGGCAAAAAAAACAGCGTTACCGGAACGTAAAAATTATTTCAAGTCATCCGCTCGAAAGATAACACGAAACTACAACTTTTATGTAGAGACATTTTTTTTCAGTTACTTCATGTTTCCGAGATATATTCATTTGGAAAAAAAATGGTATTTTCTAAAATGCAGATCTGAAAAAAAGTGGCTGAATTGACGGAGAATCCCTCATATATGAGTGCGCGTGAATAGTTACAAGCTCAGCGCGCTGAGCAAGAGCTTTTCCGACTTTGTCGTTGATTCCCAGTGGCTCAAGATGACGAGATGCGAAACGCGTGTCGTTAGCAGGTCCAGAGTAATCCTCGGCGGTATCCCAAGAGTTTGCACTATTTAAGAGATAGATACAGATATATGCAGTTTATACGGATCGAGAGAGAAAGAGAGAGAGAGAGAGAGAGCGAGAGAGAAAGAGTGAGAGAGGGAGAGAGAGAGAGGGAGGAAGAAGATAAGATGAATAGCCAGAAAAGATAATTTATGCACGAAATCCGAACCAGTCTTTATCATCGCCAGAAGCAAACGAGGAGACTCTTGTCCCGCGAAATGGACTATATTTATAGGTAAAAAAAACTGAAATGACAGAGAAAGAGCGAAAGAATGGAGAGGACGACGAAAGGATATCATCTTGTCAAAGAAAAGATGACAAGAGTCGATCCGAGGTCTCTTTGGATTTGCGGACTAAACGACAAATAAAAATCGAAAGAGGGAAGTAGAAAGGCCACCACAAATTGGAAGCTTTGGGGTGAATTTTAAACAATATTTTCTGACAGTATGTAATTTTCTAATTATTTCGTAAAAATGTCACAATGCTCGAATTGATGCCACTTATCAATGCTCAGACAATTTTTGTATATTGTAAAAATCAATTTTCTGAAAATTGTAATTATGAAATGAATTGTTCAATTACATGCTGCCTGCTTTTGAAACTTTGAGCATGTTTCTGTCGAAATTACTTTCTCAAAGTCTGAGGAAAAGATGCATCAGAAAATATAGTGTCGATCGTGTCGATTTTTTTAGGGCTTTTATACTAATTAAACTTCTTTTGTTAATCAATCTATTTTAATTGCAAACCGAAGTAAGCTTATATAATTATATATTTTTTCACAAAATATTTACTGAGCTCCTTTCAGTTATGATTTTTGAAAATATTAAATTTCCCAAAAATTACATAACTGCGATTAAAAAAAAATGCACAAATGGAAGTTTTTTGTCCATCGCAAAAGATGTTTATAAATAATCCTTCCTGGACATCGGCTTTAACTCCGTCATAACTATCTATATTATTTCATAAAAAATAAAAAAATTAAAAATACTGAATTTAATCATAAATATACAAAATCCCAAAATGTAATAAAATCAAATCGTATAAAAAATAAAAAATTGTATAAAATTATACAAAATACCAAAATTTTAGTATTTTGGGAAATTACAATTAATTAAATAAAAAATGAGAAATACGCTTTTATCCAACGGCTCCACTAAATAAAACCCTTAAGGATGTTGAGTCCCAAATTGAAAATGATGATAAAATATTGAAAATTTGATATGTCATTATGTACAACATTTGAAAGGTTGTGTAAAAATTTTACGACGATTAGGAAGCTGGTTACTGAGAAATTTGAATTTAAAAATTACACGTAGCCTTATGGAAACTGAAGTAAATTTGCAATTATTATTTTTTTTTTGTTATAAAAAATGATGCCAAAAATACAAAAAAAATTGCACTCAAGGAAAAACATATAAGAAGCATTGTGTGATTTTTTCAAGACATTTAGGAAGCTCGTGTTCCAGTAAATAAATAATAAAAACACAGTACGTGGTTTTCACAGCAAGAAACAAGAAAATAGCGGCACCGAAAGTAGCGGGAAATTCAAATACTCATTTTCGTTCACGAACGACATCGTTTCATGCACGATAAAGAGGTTTCGAGGTTATGTTTGCTGTCAGTTTCACATTCAATCGCGACCGACGCGACTGCTCTCGATCGTACAGTTCTCAGTCGTGCCAACTTACCAATGCACGCAACCAATGCCAAAAGTAAAGCTAATACAGCGACTACTTTAAATATTAATATTGTTTCAACATATTGTTTTTTTTTGCAGTTCAAAGTAATTTCATGTTATATTTCTATAGTTGCGATATAAAATAATCAACATTTTTTTGAGAATGAACGGTTTCCACTATCGAGATTTTAACGTCGTCAAGTTTGGACAAAACATCCAAAAGTTAATCCTCGCTTGTAAAAACATTGTGAAAACTTGATATAATACGTAAATAAGAATTTGCGATCATTAATATGCACAATTGCGATACTTCTTTTCACATCAACGCCCTGGTGGAACTTTATTTTAAAAATTGATAAAAAATGGCAGAATATATCGAATATGATAAATTCGTACAGATTATTGCACCTTTTGATAAAAAATATTGACAATTTTTAACAAAAATTATTACTATAGATCAAGAAATAAATGATATAAATGAACAGATACTGTATTATTTTATCAGAATTAGTATGAAAAGTGTCAATAATTCTCAAAAAATGTTAAACATTTTTATGAGAAATTTTCATATTTGGATCAATTCTGTGCTGAACAAAATTACATAATATAATATAATCTCGCAGACAACGGCAAAAAATGCAATATAATCTCAAATATAATCGAACATATTATGACATTTTACTATATATTTTGGGAATAGCTATCTTTCATAAAACGTCTTGTTATTGATATAACCAAATAAATAGTATAAGAATATGTCATAATTTGAGAAATATATTTCTAATTTTTTATGATACTTACTGACATTCATTGTAATGATCAGTAATCATATCAAATGACAATTAATATGATATTCTGATAAGTAATTTTAAATTATGCATTATCACATATATAGTTGCAAAGTGATCATGCATTTTGTGTTCTAATGCCAGTATATCACTGTTATTTTATTGTTATTAAGTAATTTTACTTTTTATAGGAATGTTTGAATATTCAGTAGGTGCTTGCAGAATTACAAATAAAAAACATTTTATTTGTAGTATTTTTTTCATATTTATTATGAATCAATTGGAACTTTTTTTAAAAATTGATAAAAATGGCAGAATATATCGAATATGATAAATTCGTACAAATTATTGCACCTTCAACATTTGAACATAATCTTCAGTATTTGATATAAAATTATATAAAATGATTATTTATTTGACATTTCCCTGGTGGAACTGTCTGGTCACATTTTGTGAGATTTGAACATATTTGTTCAGATTTTTTCCAAGATTTGAACAGAAATGGATCAATTTTGTAAAAAATGTGTAAGAAATCAACAAAAATTGCCCAGTTATGGAGTTAGATGGGCAGGAATTGGAACTAATTTTTTAGAATTTTATGTCAAATACTGAAGATTATGTTTGTCAGTTTTTGATATACTATTATAAAATTTTTTGTTAGCGGAACCTTCTGGTCACATTTTGTGAGAATTGAACATATTTGTTCAGACTTTTTTTCAAGATTTGAACGGAAATCGATCAATTTTTTCGAAACCTGACGAAAAACTAAAAACTGAACAATTCGAGTCAATTTTCGAAAAAGAAGAAATGTGAAAAAATCGAAAAACTTTATTTAGGAAAAAGATTGCAAATCAAAAATAAAGATGACCATCATGGCCAAATTCCGTTTTAGCAGGGCGTTAAATCTTGGAAAGATCCCATTTTGTGAGATTTGAACATATTTGTTCAGATTTTTTTCAAGATTTGAACAGGAATTGATAAATTTTGAAAAAAATGTGTAAGAAATTAACAAAAATTGCCCAGTTATGTAGCTAGACGACCAGGAATTGGAACTAAAAGCCCATATTTGACATTTACTAAGAAAATATGGGCTTTTGGTTCCAATTGCTGGTCATCTAGCTACATAACTGGGCATTTCTTGTTAATTTCTTACCAATTTTTTACAAAATTGATCAATTTCCGTTAAAATATTTGAAAAAATCTCAACAAATATGTTCAATTCTCACAAAATGTGACCAGAAGGTTCCACCAGGGTCACAACAAAAAATTTCCTAATATGTCAAAAACTGACGAACATAATCTTCAGTATTTGACATAAAATTATAAAAAATGATTATTTATTGTTTGACATTTACTGACAAAATATTGCTTTCGGTCCCAATTCCTGGTCAAATAGTTACATAACTGGGCAGTTTTTGTTAATTTCTTACACATTTTTTACAAAATTTATCAATTTCTGTCAGAATCTTGGAAAAAAATTGAGAAAATATATGTCCAATTCTCACAAAATGTGAGCAGACAGTTCCACCAGGGCGGTGTTACGATACGAATTGAAGTATCAATCAATCCCAATAAAATTCAGTAAAATGAAAAACTTTTGGACGGAACGGTACGGACTCAACATCCTTAAATAAAGGTATCGTGGAAATTCCTATCAGAATCTGATACAAGGATTGATCGCAATATTTTTGGATTTACGGTCATCAGGTGACACGT
Source organism: Alloplasta piceator (assembly GCA_946863875.1). Taxonomy (NCBI): domain Eukaryota; kingdom Metazoa; phylum Arthropoda; class Insecta; order Hymenoptera; family Ichneumonidae; genus Alloplasta; species Alloplasta piceator. Next base: position 71,555,549 of record OX333071.1, read on the forward strand.
TCTTTTTTTGCTTTTTCTCGTGTCTATCTCGCAGGACATCGCTCCGTACGTTCTCGAAGTCGCGGCATAGCGTCCATTTATCGATCCGAATGGCAATCAATAAATGTCGTTCTCCTCTTGGAGGTTATAGCGAACTCCGACGGTTTATACATGCGAAGCCACCTATCCGGTGAGCGAGAGGATAACACATCCACCCCTGGGCCATCCTCTCTCCTTTTTCCTTTTTTTTTCTTATTTTCCCGACGTTCCTCGCGTCTCGAGTCTGTAGGACTTCCATATCTTTTTCCGCCCTCCCTTCTTTTTTCCATCCACCCACCCTTCTCCGGCCTTCCGGTAAACGTCTCGGAACGCGCTGTCACTAACACGACAGACGTCTTCTCAACTCACCCCCGCGTTTTTATCCTTCGTCCTCTCATCTATTTGACCGAACGTATCTTGTCCCTTCCATACATCGCACGTCCATTCTTCTGCTCTTCCTGTCCCTCTCTCCCTCTTTTCTTGATCTTATCACGAATTCCCACACACATTTCCAAAGAAAATAGCCTTCACTCACCCAAAAATGAGCGGTGAAGAAAAAATGGATCATTGACAAACGAACTTTGAGTTCCGATGAGCAGAGTGTAACGAAAATTTTGTGATCATTTTTGGGCGTTTTGAGCGTTTTGGCAAGGTCGATAAAAATTTTTTTATTTTTTGACCATTCTTTTTTTTTTACCCCATGCACCTGTGGATATTTTCTGCCGCACACTAGAACTTGCATAACTCCGTCAAAAAAAGATATTCGAATTTGAAAAAATCGTTTTGAGGATAAGGAATTCAGCTTTGTTTCCCTTTTTTTAAAAATATTTTTTTATGATTTTTTTTCGACCCGGTATGCACTTTTGAACGTGACCGTTTTTTGGCCTTTTTTCGAACCTCGCAAATTGGGCGCACAACTTAAGGACATTTTTTTTTTAATCTATGGCACATTTAAAAGGGTTATTAGACGCTCTATTTTTGTGTAATGAAAATTTTCGTATGATTTTTACTCGCAAAGTTATTTCACTTTTGGTTAAAGAAGAAAAACTTTGAAAGATGCAACGTAACTCAAAAACTATAAAGTTTGAGAGGAAATGTCGAGAATTAAAAAAGTAGCGTAGGTGTATACGGAATCACCTGGAATTATTTCAGAATTTCCCTATAAATTTTTTTTTTATTATTTTTGCTCGAAACTTCCAGCGAAAAATTGTATAAAATTCAAATTTCCGTACTTCGCGATACACTAAAAATCTGAAAAAATTCAGCAACATTTGGCAGGTTATAAACAACAATGATCAATAATAATTATTGATCATTGTTCATCAATAATAATATTGCCAATGACAAGTTGTTCAAACAACAGTTTAAACAATTTATTAATAACTTGTGGGCAATATTAGTATTGATAATTGTCGTTTATAGCATGCCTAATGTTGCTGATTTTTTTCAGAATTTTTTGTAGCACAAAGTACGGAAATTTTAATCAGATACAATTTTTCGCAAAAATTGTAAAACAAAAATAGTTGAACAAAAATTTCACAGGAAAATTCTGAAATAATTCCAGGTGATTTCGTGTGTAGCTATGCTACTTTTTTGATACTTGATATTTTCTCTTCAACTCTATAGTTTTTGAGTTACAATCCATGTTTCAAAAAGTTGTCTTTTTTAGCCAAAAGTGAAATAACTTTGCGAGAAAAAACGTACAAAAATTAAAAAAAAAAAAAAACATGGAGCTTCTACTAATCCTTTTAAATGTTTCATAGATAAAAAAAGACAAAAAAATGCTCAAATTGTGCGCCCGAATCGCGGTGAACAAAAAATTGCCAACAAAACAGTCACGTTCAAAAGTGCATACCAGGTCGAAAAAAAATCACAAAAAACATTTAAAAAAATGCAAATAAAGCTGAATTGCTTCTCGTCAAAACGCTTTTTTGAAAATTCGATAATCTTTTTTTTTTGCCGGAGTTATGCAACTTCTAGCGCGGCAAGAAATACCGACAGGTGTGTCTAAACTTTTGAGCGGGGGTGCATTTATAATACTTGGAAAATGAACCAAAAAAAATGTCGAGAAAAAAAAATGAAAATTAAATAAGTCATAAGGTGGTAAAGTTGGGGCTAAAAAAAAGGTATGCTGGCTGACGTGATGGCTGCGTCACTAAAATAGCTATAACTCCGTAAATTATTGGAATTGAAAAATTTCTTTTCAAGGATATATGCTTGAAGATCTAAACTTTAGGAATATGCAAAAAAAATTGATTTTTTTCAAAATTGTAGACCAGAATATCGCCTTAAGTGCACTCTGGGGATTGGGTTTGACACGAGAATGATTGGAAGCTTCGAGCACGACGCACAATTACGAAATAACTGCATAATGTCATTAATATTAATAGATTAATATATACACGAGGCACCCTTATCGCCCTTATCGACATGGACACCTGATGGCTCGTATAATTCCACTCCAACCCTTCATACACTCCATATACTTATAACCACCATCCTATGAAGGCAATATCGTTCAATGGCCCCTCATCTTTTACACTCTCAGCTCGTTTCCCTCTCTCTTTATATACATATATATTATATATGAGGCATTCCACGTCAAGTTGGTCAGCCCATTTTTTTAAATCGCCAAAAATCGCATACAAATGTTTAGGAAGTAGTTCTAACTATCAAGAAAATTTGTGATTTTTTTCAGATTTTTAAATTACACATTTTAGCCGGAAAAAATACAAACATTTTGTTTGTCCCATTTTGTTACCCGAAAATTATTCATCGTACGAAAAAAAAAGTACGACATAAAATTTAGGATTATCAACGTGCTTTTCACTGACATTTTTTACAATTCCTCCGAAAGCTCTATTTGCCATTTTCGGAGCAAATAATATTTTGATATTTTTTTTCCTCAGAATTAACATCTTCGATTCGTCTGTAGTTTCAACAGTTTCTTACTTGATATATTTACAGGCTATAAAAAAATTGGCTGAGTGGACATCCCATTCCTTCGCATGCATTTTTATTGATACAATGTATCATTATAGAGTGATTTAACGAAATAGTGTAGATATTGATATCTTATCATTATTAATCGTAGACAGGGAAAAATAATAAAACAATCTCGTTTTGATACTGCAAAGACGATTCCAGGAACAAAGTAGTATCATTGCTTTATTCCCAAAAATCATGGCCAAATCGAACTAAAAAAGTATTCATTGGCCATAGAAACATCGATGTATCCAAAGAGGGTAAATTAATTCTCTTTTGCAATCGAGAGACGTGACTAGCCTTTGACTTTAATTTGAATAGACTTTATCGGTGTCCATTGATAAATAAGTTTATTAAAATGTACAAAAAGATATTTAAATAAATAAAAATGGAAAAAGTTTAAAAAATTGAAAAAGTACAAAAAATAAATCAAAATGCAGGCTGTAGAAAATATCTATAAATTGTTCAAGAGAAATTTGTGTATTCGTTTGGGATGAAAAACGCATGTGAAGGAATGGGTTGTCCACACTGAGAAAAAAAAATGTTGGAATCAACTAAATCTGTCATTTAATACGTCCAAACGAATATTTAGTTGGTACAATTCAATATTATTCAGGCAAAAAAATATTGAATTGTACCAACTAAATATTCGTTTGGACGTATTGAATGACGGATTAAGTTGACTGCAACATTTTTTTTTCTCAGTGCACTGAGCCAATTTTTTTGTAGTCTGTAAATATATCAATTAAAAAACTGTTAGAACTACAGACAAATCGAAGATGTTAATTCTGAGAAAAAAAAATCAAAACATTATTTGCTCCGAAAATGGCTTATAGAGCTTTCGGAGGAGTTTATAAAAAAATTCAGTGAAAAGTACTTTGAAAATCCTAAATTTCATGTTCTCTTTTTTTTCCGTACGATAAATAATTTTCGAGTTACAAAATGGAACAAGGAATTTTTTTGTATTTTTTCCGGCTAAAGTATGTAATTTAAAAATCTGAAAAAAATCAAGAATTTTCTTGGCAGTTAGAACTACTTCATAAAAATTTGTTTGTGATTTTTGGTGATTACAAAAAATGGGGTAGCTGACTTAACGTGGAATGCCTCATATGTATATCATCTCTCTCTTCCTCTCCCTTTGATGTAAAAATAATGATGTTCCGAGGTGTTATTAGAGCGTAAATGTGAGTTAGAAGATGCGAAAGGAAAAATCGAGGATTATAGTAACGAGGAGTGCAACGACAGGAAGAATTTTATTTTTACAACTTTTTTTTTAAATCTACATAAACATGAATTTATATAATGGAATAATAATAACAAGATGGCGGAGATAAAGGGAAAGTCTCAGGGCGTCAGTATCATCATCATCAATGAGGTCGTTATATTCTTCACGAAGCCATTGCTCCGATGCAAGCTCTCGAGGGTTGTAACTACCCCTTGTGCTTAAACCACCCCATCTGTCTCTCTCTTTCGCTCTTCTACATCGTGTTCTCGAACGCGACTCGCTGCAGTATCACCTTATTTTTCACTCGTCGTATGCACAGTCGATCATTGTTCATCGAAACGCGATGCGCGAGAAATGTGAGGAACGTGAGGAAATTAACGGGGTTGGTGAATAGAAGACAAGATAGATTTTGCTAAGGGTTCGTGAGCGAGGAAGCTCTCAGCGCTCTTCTCGATCCACCCTCGTAGAACCAAGTATACGCACACATATATTATATATATATATGGGGCATTCCACGTCAAATCACGCGGTCATCGGCCTGACCCCCTTGGATTTTGATGTCCAATGAATTGTTGGTTTCGTTTGGCCCAAAATATGACCTCAAATTTTTAGAAATTTTTATTTAATTTTTTAGGGGTTGCCCGAACTAAAAAATCATTCAATTGAGGGAAAACATAAAGATGGGTCTTTATTAAATTAATGAAATTTTTTCACAGAAACTAGGGCCCAAAACAGATATTTTCGTCATAGTTCGATAATGGGTCAAAAACAATAACTTTTTTTTGCATTTTAATTTTTTTATAATTTCTTATTTTCATTGTTTTTTGTAGTGAGAATAACCACAACGAAAATATTTTTCTAGTGAAACTTGATTTTTTTTTCTTGGTTTAAGAGTGAAACGACAACATTTTTGAAAAATTTATTAGCATCGATGACCTAAAATAAAACGGATGATTCAAACACAATTAAAAAATTAACATAACAAAAAAAAAGTAATAGTGGGATAGTATTATTTTATCCCATTATCGAACTATGGCGAAAATATCGGTTTTGGGTCCTAGTTTCTGTGAAAAAAATTGCATTCATTTGAAAAAGGTCCCTCTTTATGTTTTAACTCGATATAACGATTTTTTAGCTCAGGCAACCTCTAAAAAATGAAATCTAAATTTCTTTACATTTGAGGCAATATTTTGGACCAAACGAAATCCACAATCCATCGGACATCAAAAACCGAGGGGGTCAGCCGATGACCGCGTGATTTGACGTGGGATGCCCCATATGTATATAATTCTACTCGTATTACATTTATGCCGCGTTCCACATTAATTTATTATCACTGTATAACGCTGGATGGGTAATTCATACCCACGGTATTCCGTGTTACACCTTTTCACCGGACTAAAATAGTTTAAGGGAGGTAACGAGGGTTGATACGAATATTCATAGAAAACGGATATTTTGAAAATAGACGAGAAATATATTTTTTCATAAAAATGAAAGTAGGACTCGGGGGACTCATTTCTTTTGAAAAAAGATAGTAAGTCTACTGGGGTCATGTAATGCAACTTTTGAAATAAACATAAAAAATTACAAGCATAACGGTAAACAAAGATTTTTTTGCATCGAGGATCAATATTAATGTCATTTATTTTTTGTCATAATCCGCAGATGACATGGAAGTTTCATACAAAATTTTATCATGAATAAGCTATCTAAATACACTGAGAAAACAGTTTATTTACTGTAAAGAAATATATTTAGTTGGCACTTTTATTCGAAGATACCTCAACTGTTACAAAATTTGTTAGTCGTTAAAAAATATTCATGTTACCATGACGAAATTTTATTTGTGTCAAAATAATTTATTAATGTTAAAAAATATTTATTTTGCCATATACAACTTTACATTTAAACAGTTAAGAAATCCTGGTACATAGAAATATATTGTTTTCTCAGTTTAACATGGATGAAGTAATTTATATTTTTTAGGAACTTACTTATTGACCCTATCCTGGCAAGATCCATCGTTATTAGAGATATACATTGTTTCTCATACGTTATGGATGACATAGAAATTAAATGAAAATTTATATCATGGAACAAATAGCCAAAATATGACCATTCGGATTTTGGAGAAAATTTAATTTTTTTTTCGCATTACAGGCCCATCGATTTTAATGTCATCTATTTTTTCTTATAATCTATGCAGGACATGGAAATTTCATAAATGATCGACGAATTAATTCTTTTACAGAGAAATTTTGAGACTTTGTTAATATTTTGAAAATAATTCTATCATCGAATTTTTGGAATTATTATTTAGCAAATACTCCCAAGCTCTTTTGATTTTTCGTTAAATAAATACTTCTTCTGATCTTACGTTCATCTGAACGTTCTGAAATTCAAGTACATAATTTTTTGACATTATTTTTTGTGGCTGAAATAGCATGGAATCCTTCATATGAGGTATTCCCGCTCAATGGGACCCCCTTTTAGGCCGACCTCTCGATTTTCTTGAAACTCGAGCATGTTTTAGTATTGCCTGAAAGTATATTGTACACCAATTTTCAAATCTCTAACTATAATACTCTTTGGAATACACCAAAAGTTATATTTCAAACTTTTTGCATATTCAGCGCTTCGGAGCTTTGGCACGGCACGAAATAAAATCGAAAAAATTCTTAAATATTGTCTTTTTCGTATTCAACAGTTCTCTGATATATTCTATAGTTTTTTTTAACGAATTTCGAATTTTATAAATTTATTAAATTCAAAATTCAATAAATTTGATTTAATAAATATAATTTAATCAATTAAATTTAATAAATTGAATAAATTTGATTATTTAATAAATTTAATTTAATTCATTTAATAAATTTACTAAATTCAAAATTCGTTAAAAAAATGCTATATAATATATCAGACAACTCTTGAATACGAAAAATACGATATTTAAGAATTTTTATCCTACTAAAAGACTTGGCATTGGTAAACGGATGCGAGTTCCAACTTGAAATTTATATCGTGACTTCTCGGATATATACAAAAAATGAAAAAAATTGTCCTGCTGAATTAAATTATGCTCTTTTTTTGTAAATCAATTTTTTCGGCTTTTGGCCGAAATTCAAATGAATTCGTTTTTTTTCGAAATCGCTGATATTTTTTTCGAAAAGCGCAGGAAATTTTCGATCGAAAGCTGTTGTTAAAGAATTTTTTCGATTTTATTTCCGGCCGTGCCGAAGCTCCGAACCGCTGAATACGCAAAAAGTGTGAAATATAACTTTTGGTGTATTCCAAAGAGTATTATAGTTAGAGATCTGAAAATTGGTGTACAATATACTTTCAGGCACCACTATAACATACTCGAGTTTCAAGAAAATCGAAAGAGGTCGGCCTAAAAGGTGGTCCCGTTGAGCGGGAATATCTCATATATATTATAACATGTAAATATACGGTTCTCTATTACTATAATGTGGTTTATAACACAGCAGGATGGCTCTGCTCCCGTTACAGACGCTAAGGTAATTATAACACAACTTTCCCCTCTTTGTAACCCGTTCCCCTCGCCCTGTTCAAGTCTCTTCGCGACACGCGAAACTATGCAAAGCCAATCTAAGCTCTCGTATACCCGAGAGTGAGAAAGCCCTCGACGCCGCTGCCCTTGTTGGCTCCTTCTCCTTCTCTCACTGGCGCTTCGCTTCGCAAAACTACCCCCATACACGTACAGGGTGTATCGCAACAATTACGAGGGTATGAATTTTTCCTAAACTCAAAATAAAGCAAAACTTTCGCCCTCTTCAGACTACAAATCCAAAAATCAATGCCACAACATTATAAGAGAATTTTTTTGAACAATAATTAACAAGTATTAATTTTTTCCACTCTGCACATTTTATGCTCATTGATAAAGAATCTACGATAAAAGAGTAAGCTGCAGTGATTTCTCACGTCAGGGATGGATTAACTTGATGTTTTTCGTAATTAAGGGGCTGCGGCGATTTGAAAATTTCAAAAAATTAATTTTTTCATTTTAGTTTTTAATAGTGCAATAGTCTAGAATATTTTCTCAAAGTTTAGGTAAGAGTTAGTAAAAGTATAGAAAGAGGGCCTTTGGAAACTCCCCTTTTTAAGCTAGATCAGCCGGAAGTCGGAAACTTTGATCGCTTTTTTCAAAAACACTATTTTTGAAATCGGTGGACACGATTTTTCAAAAACTGATGCACTGATCTTATTAAAATTTTGCTCAGTTCATCAAAATAGTATTGACTAGTAATTGAACGAAGGTTTTTGTTTATAACTAATTTTACGAGGCAAGTGTAAATTGTACCAAAAATTGTTTTTGCCTACAACTCTGCCAAAAATCCCAATTTAAATTTTTTTCCAAATTCTTGATTTAATCATGAGCTATACTTATCTAATAAGGAATAAAATTGGGTTTTTTTAATTTTAGACAAAGCTATAATCAGATACACTTTTTGGAAGGGTCTCTGAAAACCAGGACCCACCAGCTGAATTTTCAAAAAAATTTAATGCAAGTTTTACAAAATACTTTTTAAGGGTGGGGTACAAAAATTCGACGGACAAATATTTCGAAGGTCCGAAAGTTCGAATTTCACGATTACGAACGTTCGAATAGCGAAGGGCCGAAAGTTCGAACGCCAGAAAAGCGAAAGGCGAGAGAGCCGCTCATGCGGGCCCCATGCGTAAGAGAGAGAGGAGGCGCATCGCTCTCTCTCTTACGCATGGGGCCCGCATGAGCGGCTCTCTCGCCTTTCGCTTTTCTGGCGTTCGAACTTTCGGCCCTTCGCTATTCGAACGTTCGTAATCGTGAAATTCGAACTTTCGGACCTTCGAAATATTTGTCCGTCGAATTTTTGTACCCCACCCATGTTTCCCTTTGATGTGCTTAACATTTTGAATAAAATAATTTATTTATTATATAAAAACAGGAAAAAATGGGTTTTTTTGGCTCTTTGAAATTTATGTAACCCCTTAATGGAATTTTCACACCCTGTAGATTACATCGATGGGATGTTCCTCAAGTTTCAACTCCAATTACATCTCTAATCGGAACGCACCAAGATGCTCGAGACTTCGATCATCCTTGCCTTAGGTATGTGTGTGTGTGTGTTTGTGTGTGGCTGTGTATTGTTGGTGTTATTTCTATGCTATATCTATATGGGTAGTTTCATTCTCTAATGTCTGGAGAATAGATCGGGGTCTCGCGACCGATCAATCCTCGTTCGGTGTTAGCGAAAGCGAGAGGTAACGCTATATGTCGCTGCTTACGTATAGCTTTGTATAGATTGCAAGAGACATTGCACTCTCTCGAGCACGAAAACATAACGTTAAGGTGTGTATGGGCTATTCCGAGTCGATTGGACTAATCTATGACTGCCAGATTTTAGTCATGATTTGTTCTGAGATTCTAGAACTAATTTCTAATTTGTTTTAAATTTTATTTCTCTTCCTTGTCTTTCTTCTTTCGATTTTTCGACCCTTGCATTTGGTACTCTTTTCTAAAACGAAAACGCCTGAAAAAAGTCAAAAAATTCTGGAAAATCTATGCTTTTCTTGAATTCTTGAATATCTGGGAATTCTTTTGGATTTTATTATTTCACTCTTTTTGTTGAAGAAAAAAATTCTTCAAATAAATAACCAACAAGAAAAATAGGTTTGCTTCATTCTGGTTTATGACTTATGAATTTGATATAACATTTGAAGTGATTGATAACTTCTCTAGATTTAAAAACTCTGGGGTTTTCGCTTTGGGATACAAATTATTTGTACACAAAATTTAATTATATTTTTCCGAGAATGTCTTTAGATTTGCGAATTCTAGTATTTTTATGTTTTGGGAAATGAGGTTACTTGGAAAAAACGGGTGTTAGAAAAAATCTGCAAAAAATTAAGGGAGCTTTTTGGAGATTTACAATTGTAGAAAAATGTCATGGAGGAAATCTTGAAAATGGTGAGGGTGAAGATTTGGACTTGAGCTTAGATTTGGATTTAAGCTTAGATTTTGATTTAAGTTTAGATTTGGATTTCAGCTTAGATTTGGATTTAAGCTTAGGTTTGGATCTAAGTTTAAGTTTGGATCTAAGTTTAAGTTTGGATTTAAGCTCAGATTTGGATTGAAGCTTAAATTTGGATTTAAGCTTAGTTTTAGATTTAAAAGCGATGAGAATAAAGCAATTATTGAATTGACTTGGAATGTCCCGTACGTAGATGGATATTTATGAAGACGCAAAAGGCGGAAACCTGGTTAAAGGGTGGTTGCCGTAGCTGAAGAGCAATGTCCACCGATAATTCACTTATAAAGTTTGCACCTTGCAAGCCATGGGATAGCGGGAATGTGGCATTCTCCCCTTTCGTTGTTGGACAACAGAATTTATACATGGGTAAAGCCGGAGATGCATTGGCCAAGACAATAAGATCTATGGATCGAATTAATTTCAACGCACCATCAAATCCCCAAAAATGATTAACTTCATCGATTTCCAAGTCTCTCACAAAAAAAATCATTATCGCTGTGGGAGACAATATTTATAAACTGAAAGTGTTTACAAACTGCAAAATTTATAAACTTATTATACACTTTACAATTTATAATCAGTTTATAAATTTTGTCCGTTAATTATCAATCGTTATATTATTAGTTATGAAAAGTAAAAAAAATCATCCACAATATCTGCAAACTGTGAACAGAGTTGTAAATAATGTATTATATATTTTAATAATGCATTACTGTATTCATTACCCATTACACTGCATAATGTAAAATGGATAAGTGTATCATTACAAAATACAAAAGTAATGTGTAATGAATGCGTGTCCCATTACAAATAAAGAAAAGTAATGTGTAATGAATGCGTGTTCGATCACAAATAAAAAAGTAATGTGTAATGTATGCAAGTGCTATTACAAATAAAAGAGTAATGTGTAATGGATGCATGTGCCATTACAAATTTAAAAAAACAGCGTGTAATGAATGAGTGTTCCATTACAAATTGTCGTAGAAACACACTAATTTGCAATGAAATATTCTCCACTACAATTTTTTTTTCCAATTGTAATTTGCAATGGAGCACTCATTCATTACACGTTATTTTATTAATTGTATAATGGCACATGCATCCATTACACTTTACTTTTATTATTTGTAATGGAACGCGCATACATTACACATTACTGTTTTTATTTGTAATGGAAAACGCATCCATTACACATTACTATTTTCCTTTGTAATGAAACATTCATTCATTACACGTTACTTTTGTAATTTGTAATGGAACACTTATACAATACTCATTTTTTAAAGTAATGTGTAATGCATTACATTTACATTACTATTTTCCCAATTCTGACTGCAAAGTTTATAATCGACGAAGTTTATGATCAATTTCTGTGTAGAAATTGTGGATGATTTTTTTCTCCGTTCGTAACGTTGAATCCGTGAGCTTAAAAAAGCTACATTCTGACAGTGTCACCAGCAGAGAAAGGAGAAAAAAATAGCGAAAAATCGATGGGTGATGAAAATAAAAGGTAAAAGTGTGAAAGTCGCGGTAACGACGTGAAATAGGATCGTCGATATCTTCCGCAGGCAAAGTTCGTTTGTCCGATACTTCCGATACATTAAACCTCGAATTTGTGACTACGAACGTTTCACACGGTATCTATATGTATATCCGAGAGACTTTTTTCACGATCGACAGTGGCCCGTTTCTCCATTCTCTCTCGCGGCGAATTTTAGATTAGCAAAATTGCATTTTACAGTTCTACGGGCATTCCAGGGGTACATAAATTTGCGACTACGTACCCTGACGACTGTAGACTATTCCCCGAGACCTCCACATCTTTGCACCCTCCGTCTTTCTTTTAACTCACTTGTTTTCCTCCTTTTCTATCCACTCTTATCCTGTCTTCGCACTTTCTTCCGCCCACACGTTTACCATAGATTTCCAGTTCGTTTCATCACTTTTTTCCTCCCGTTTCGCCCACGTTTCTCGGTTATTTATCTCGAAAATCCATCAGTTCTCTAAACTTTAAATATATTATTATATTTTACCGCAAGCGCGCAATAACTGGAAAAATGGAGAATGGAAAAGAGGGAAGAGGAAATGTATGAATAAGAAGATTCGTGCGAACAAACATCAAGACTCTGTGAGGGACTTAACGTGGATGCTGCTGCCATAATAGTACATTACGTCCTCGTGATGTACGATACTTTATATCACGAGGTGCAATATGGACGTTTTCACGTCCGCTTGCGGACGTAAAAGCGTCCATTATTGTACTGAGTGATATAATTGTACTATTATTGCACTCCGTACGTAAAGTGCCCATTTTACGCACACGTGCAATAAAATTTTGTATGACAATCGTACGAAAAACTTTTTCTGACTACTTAATGTACTATATCTGACTTTTCCGACTCTTCAATATTATTACCTAATTTTTTGCAAGAAAGACATTGTGAGGAAGACCGTCACGCTTTCCAAAAAGTTTTTTGTCAGTTTAAAAATTGAGGTTGGAACTTTTGGGACGAACAAATGAAAAATATTGCCGAGAAGAAAGAGAACGATGTAACTTTCCTGAGAGAAGAAAATATAGAGTGGACGAACAAAGGAAACATGGACGTAGAGGAAAAAAAATGTGTGTACAAAAGGTGGATTGCTGCCGTATGGATGAAATGCATCCTCTTCGCGACTCGAAGGGCGGTTTAATAACCCGGCCATCGTCCCGGAGTTCTCTGTAGATCCTGGGCATTCATTTTGTCCCACAGTACTGAACTATAGCGAGGAACACTAATATATAAATGTGTGACCTCATATAGCCGCTGAGCCAACAAACCCGAACTCGAAAAGGAGCGAAGAGCAGCGGCATCATCCCCGGAACCGAGTGACGAGCAGCGAGAATGATATGTGCAGCAGATATAACAGAGTGACCCCACCCAGAAAAAAGATCTAGTCGTAGGTACTATAATCGTTTATTTGATTATTTTTTAGTTACTTTAAAGAAAATTTTCTTTCCATTCCGTCATCGAGAAACAGGCGTTGAAGAAAAATTCTATTCGTCGTTACTAAATTCCTATTCACCCGTAACTTCATCCGATCATATCTGCAGATTTGTCAGTACCCCAAAAATCCGCCAGGTGGCTACCTCTCGCACAAGCGAACCTGCCTCTCGACGCCTATATCCTTTCCAAACTCGTCTATGTTTGATATCCTTATTTTTCAGTATAGATATCAAATACATTGAACATTACGGCAAAAAGCAACATGGTCGAATCCCGGAAAAGGATTCCCATAAAAAAAGGGTCTTTTTTCTTTTCCCTTTTGTTAAAGAAAAGACGAAGCTCAACGAAATTGTAGACTTCATATGTGTAGCTATACATTCGAAGATTGAAATGTTTAAAAATATATATTGTGTAAATATTTTTAAAAAAAATTATTTCATTTAAATGCATATTTGTTCAGTTTGAAATAATATTTATTAATATTGAATAAAAATTTATGAGATCGCAATATATTTTCCTAGTAGGTCATTAAAAAGAAAAAGTTTCGTTGACACGAATAGAGTTGTATTAAGGCCGGCCTACAACTAACAAAATTTATTTGGCTTGACTAGGATTTAGTTAAATGTACTAGATCTTTTTTCTGGGTGCCTCAAGGAAGTATTCTAGTCTAGAATTTTGAAAAAATCTACTTTTTTTTTGGCATATTCTTAAAGTTCAGATCTTGAAGAAAATATCCTCGAAAGGAAATTTTTTGATTTCAATAATTTACGGCGTTATAGCTATTTTAGTGACGCAGCAACTACGTAAATCGGACTATGTCTCAAAACTACTCTTCTCAACACGGTTGACATAATATCTCAATTTCTACTCAACCGATTTACTTCAAATTTTTAACCAATCTTCAATGTATAACTCTCTATCGTCCCTTTTACTTTTGAAACAAAATTATTTTTGTTACTATAGTAAAAAAAAAATTAAAAACTGTGCAACAGAGTCAAAAAACGTTATTTTCGTTCAAACAGCCCCCATTTTGCGATTTTTTTTTTCCGTTTTGTCTGAGCTAGAAGCTATAACGACATTCTTACTAATTACGAATCTTCGTTTAAATTTAGTATCGGTTGACCAGAAAGGTTACAATCGTGTCAGCCAGCACTTCCTCCCCTTTTTTAGTCCTAACTTTACCAGCTCATAACTTATTTAATTTTCATTCTTTTTTCTCGAAATTTGTTTTGCTTATTGTCACAATATTGATAAATATGTCGTAAGAAAAGAATGGTCAACTTTTTTTTGTTTTTTTTTATAGAGCTCAACAAAACGCTTAAAATGTATGCCTCTAGACCGGATTACCGCCTTAAGGTCCAACCGCATCCTAGTCAAATGGGATGGCTGTCCAAATTAAGACGACCAGAATTCTATAGTAAACTAGTAAGATGGAAATTTTATTTTTGACAGGCAATCTATTTTATATAAATTAATTTTATTTATACATAATGATAAACGGTCACTGCTTCAACGTTGGGTATGCTAGTTTATACTAATCCCATTCTCATTGAAATCCAGGTTAAATGTGTGATTATTGAAGGTTTCTTTTCAATCAAATAGAGTCGATGACATAACCTCTGGGTTCGAGGGTCTAAAATGATTAAATCCAAGTACCATTTAATGCAAAAAAATTACAGCTTAAAGATGGATTTTATTACCACGGCTCGATTATCTTGATAATGAACTACAATTTAAATCAACTTGCATTCCAAAACGGTTAAATTTTTCTTTCAATCCTCTGTATCGAGAGGAAAGAGCGACAGCAATCATAAATTTTTCTTTAATTTAAATAGAATTTCTCTACTGGAAATTTCAATGACTGTGATTCTGCGTTAAATTTTTCTTTTTATATATTTGGGGCCGTTCGGTGAAGCAGCCTAATTGAAACTCGGTTTGACCCATATTAGGGGCCACCTTAATATATAATATGCACAGAAGAAGAGATATGAGAAGCTCCCTGGAGCGTTCAACGTGCCTCGAGTGCTGGTAAGCTGGATTTTTCATGCGGTCCAACCACGCGGTCTGCCACTGCATTATGTAGGACCCTCGGCACCTACCCCTAGGAATTATGTTAACGGAGAATGTAGGATCATGCTACGGCATACTAGAGATGGCTTTTATAACAGCCAAAAGCCCTCCATTCCAAAAGTATCATCAGCGATCAATAAAAGCTTGCTCGAACGCTCGATACTTTGAAAATAATTCCAAGATTACTCCACAGTAAAATTTGAATGCGACATTGCATTTCTGATTCGTCCTAATTTGGTACTTGAAATAGAAAATTGTGCCTGTGGTCCGCTTTACCAAGAAGATTTTTTTTTCTTGGCTCTTCCACCAGTCCTTCCCCCTCCCTTAGCCGTCTTCCACCTCTATCAATTCTGCCCCCTCCCTTTGCGGCTGCGGACGACTTCCCCCACTCTAGCGCTCTTGCTCATGGCGGCGGGAAACTGCAGAATACTCCTGGCGATGCAGGCGGCACCACCTAATTCCTCAGTATCGACATGAGTCAAGGCGCACATAGAGGTGACAATTATTCATTTATAAACGTACATGGGGCATTTCACGCCAAATCGACCACTTTAGAACCCAACCTCTTTGGATTACGCTGAAACTTTTTTATCTCTCTCTACCCTATCAAAAACATTTTTCAGAATTTTTTCAAATTTTTTTACTCAACCGATAAAAAGTTATAAATTTTTCAAAAAAATTGGCTTTTTATTTTTCAAATAGCCATAGCTTTTTCAAAATTTGACTTATCGGAACGTTTGTTTTTTCAGAATTTTCGTTTTTTAATGTACTATTTGAAAGAGAATATAAAAAATTATAGAAACCCATTTTCATTGTTTTTCTTCAGATTTTTGGAAAAAATCGAAAATTTCTCGATGATTACCATTTTTGATTTTTTTTTCTTTTCATTATACAAAATTTTTTCAGAGTGGTGATTTTCGATTTCTATTTTTTTTTTCAAAAAAAAAAAAAATTTTCACATAGCCTTATTTCTCATAACACCATTCTGCAAATTTTTGAGAGTGTTCAGAGAGCTAATAAAAAAAATAAAAACAAAAATTGAAAGTGGTAATCACCGGAAAATTTTTGATTTTTTCCAAAAATCTAAAAAAAAATATAAAGATGGGTTTCAATAATTTTTTTAAATTTTTTTTGAAAGCTGTTTTTGAACGTAGTTTTCGAAAAAAATACAAAAAAATTATTGAAACCTATCTTCATCGCTTTTTTTTAGATCTTTGGAAAAAATCGAAAATTTCTCGATGATTACCACTTTCAATTTTTGTTTTTTTTTTCAAGTTTAGAAGTTCTTTTAACAGCCTCAAAAATTTGCAGAATGGTGTTATGAGAAATAAGGCTAGTTGAAATCCGTTTTTTTTTCAATTGGAAAAAAATGAAGAAATAAAAAAATCATCACTCTGAAAAAATTTGAGGATTTGCAGAAAATATCAAAGTTTAATATAATAAGAATAAAAAATAAATAAAATATGGTAATCATCGAGAAATTTTCGACTTTTTCCTAAAATTAAGAAAAAAACGATGAAGATGGGTTTCAATAATTTTTTTATATTTTTTTTCGAAAGCTGTTTTTGAATGTAGTTTCCAAAAAAAAAAATACAAAAAAATTATTGAAACCAATCTTCATCGTTTTTTTTTAGATTGTTGGAACAAATCGAATATTTCTCGATGATTATCACTTTAAATTTTCGTTTTTATATTTTTTTTTTCAAATTTGGTAGTTCTTTGAATACTCTCAAAAATGTCCAGAATGGTGTTATGAGAAATAAGGCTCGTTGAAAAAAAAAAAAAATTTCGTTTGGAAAAAAAAATTGAAATCGAAAAAACACGACTCTGAAAAAATTTGAGGATTTGCAGAAAATGTCAAAGTTTGATATAATGAAAAGAAAAAAAAATCAAAAATGGTAATCATCGAGAAATTTTCGATTTTTTTCAAAAATCTGAAGAAAAACAATGAAGCTGAGTTTTTATAATTTTCTTGTATTTTTTTTCAAAAAGTACATTAAAAAAAGAAAATTTTGTAAAAAGCCTTCCGATAAGTCAAATTTTGAAACAGTTATAGCCGTTTGAAAAATCAAAAGCCAATTTTTTTGAAAAATGTATAACTTTTTATGGATTGGGTAAAAAAATTTGAAAAAATTCTGAAAAATGTTTTTGATAGGGTAGAAAATGATAAAAAAGTTTCAGCCAAATCGAAAGGGGTCGGGTTTTAGAGTGGTCGATTTGTCGTGGAATGCCCCATACATACTATACATATCTATTCGAGAGCTTTAGTTTCACTATCACCGATGACGAAAAGTTTCAAGTATGTCCCAGGTCTGACCAGTGATGAACACCCCGCCGAGTCTTTGCGCCGGTCACGTAACTTTGACCAACGCAGAAATATAGTGATTCTTAAGAGGTAAGCTTGTGCTTCACAGAGCGGGAAAGTGCGGAAGCGGATGATCGAAGGGGATGGTGAAGTAGAGAGCGAGTGAGAGAGAGAGAGATGGATTTCGAGAGCATGTACAACGGAGGGAGGAATTGCTTCGAGCCAGTGATATCAAACTTTTGGCCTGGGTACATCGAAACTCGCCACCACAAACTTGTCGCTCCTCAGTTCTGACTCCGCATCATTCTCCTCTGTTTGATTCCGCTCAACAGCATGAAGACATCGAGCATGCACACCTACACTGCGCCTCCCTTCTCGCTTGGACTCAACTGATCAAGCCCTATTGTGGTTCATCCCTCGCTTCTCGGACAGCGTCGACCGACGCTATTTCGATTTCTCACACCTAGGATTACTGTTCGCCTGAGAATCGCTCTGGGAACGTGTCTTTAGGTTCTTAACTCTGCAGACTCGAGAAACAATATCTAGTTGCTTTAACTAGATCCTTGTTAATAGATTTGTAAACAGATTAAATAGATTTTTATAATTCAAACAGATTTTTTCAAATTGTGGACCTGCCCTAAGCCCTATTTATTCCAGGTACATTTTTTTTCTGAATCCGTTTAGTGAAAAATATACTGCAGCCTTATAAATATTTTTTTCGTTTAAAAAATATAGAAACATTTGAATATTTAAATGAAAAGTATTAATATAAATATGATGAATTTACTTGAATGTCGTTTGAGCGAAATCTTCATTTTCAAATATGGATTTGATATTATATTTTTGGAGAATGCAATTTCTTGATCCACCGAGAGAAATGTAGCCCCTTAAAATTTAAAAAATCCATATTGAAAAAGTAGTATGTTTAAGACAAGCAAGGAAAATTTCATAGGCATTGTAGGACACTAATAAATCTGCGAATATGATCGTCAGAGGAGTCAACATGAACATTTATTTCATTTGAGCATATATATGAGGTATTCCCGCTCAACGGGACCCCCTTTTAGGCCGACCTCTTTCGATTTTTTTGAAGCTCGAGTATGTTTTAGTGTTGCCTGAAAGTAAATTGTACACCAATTTTCAGATCCCTAACTATAATACTCTTTGGAATACACCAAAAGTTATATTTCAAATTCTTTAACAATAGCTTTCGATCGGAAATTTCCTGCGCTTTTCGAAAAAACTAATGCCAAGTCTTTTAGTACGATAAAAATTCTTAAATATTGTGTTTTTCGTATTCAACAGTTCTCTCATATATTATATAGTTTTTTTTAACGAATTTCGAATTTAATAAATTTATTATATTCAAAATTCAATAAATTTGGTTTCATAAATTTGATTTAATAAATTGAATAAATTTGATTATTTAATAAATTTAATTTAATTAATTTAATAAATTTACTAAATTCAAAATTCGTTAAAAAAACGCTATATAATACATCAGGGAACTGTTGAATACGAAAAACACGATATTTAAGAATTTTTATCCTACTAAAAGACTTGGCATTAGTAAACGGATGCGAGTTCCAACTTGAAATTTATGTCGTGACTTCTCAGATGTATACAAAACATGAAAAAAATTGTTCCGCCGAATTAAATGATGCTCTTTTTTTGTAAATCAATTTTTTCGGTTTTTAGCCGAAATTCAAATGAATTCGTTTTTTTTCGGGATCGCTGATATTTTTTTCGAAAAGCACAGGAAATTTCCGATCGAAAGCTATTGTTAAAGAATTTTTTCGATTTTATTTCGTGCCGTGGCAAAGCTCCAAATCGCTAAATACGCAAAAAGTTCAAATATAACTTTTGGTGTATTCCAAAGAGTATTATAGTTAGAGATCTGAACATTGGTGTACAATATACTTTCAGGCAACACTGAAACATACTCGAGTTTCAAGAAAATCGAAAGAGGTCGTCCTAAAAAGGGGTCCCGTTGAGCGGGAATACCTCATATTTAAAAAAAAATGGGAGCATAATTTATCACTACAGATATTATCGAATGGACGCAGTATTATTAAACTGTATCACATGCGTGCTCCACGCACAACAGCGTGTCAGATTACTTGAGATAAAAATCTAAGATTACTCAAAACGATATCAAAGGAATTTTGTTGAACTCTCGGAGAACTTATATTTTATTACAAGCGATTGATAAATTCGCGAGAGAATCCGCTATAGTTTTTTTCCATATATCATAGATGTTTATTTTCGAATCAACTCTGGCTCATCTATGTCAGGGGGAGGTTAATTCAATTGTCCAATTAATTACAATATTAACGATAATTAATTATAATTAATAACAATTAAACATATGTGTTTAATTAACTCCAAATTAATTGTAGAATAACAATTAAAGAATACATTAAATAAAAATTATAGGACGGATGAGATATATTGATGATTTGCGGTTGTAAAGTTGCGCCTTCATGGATGTCGACCCATCTTACACGCTGTCGGTCGTGTTGGCATATCATCAGGCGCGCGTTAATCCCAAGATTTTCGACCCACCTTGCACCCTCGTCGGTCGTGTTGCCTATTATCAGGCGCGCATTAGTCCCAAGACTCTCAATAACATCATTTCCAAGGATCAGGTCGCATCTCCAAGTTCCAGCTGCACCCAGAATTGTGTATTCCGGAGCAGAAATTTGATCCGGCTAGCCTAATGACGGATAAGGGCCGGATCAGGCATCAGTAAGGATAGTCTGATCAGGATAGCCTGATCACGCACAGATCCCAACCGGATCATATTTTAGAATGCCATACATTGCCAGGCTAGCCTTAAATTATTTATGTCAGGGACAGATCAGGTGGTGGTAAGACCGGCAAAAAAACTTCGGTCCGAATAATGTGGCTAGCCTGATATTTCCCTGATCCGGGACGGATCAGGAGTCAGTACCATACACACGGTATAAAACTTGCCAGGCTAGCCTTAAATTATTCATGTCAGGGACAGATCAGGTGGTGGTAAGGACCGGCAAAAAAACTTTGGTCCGAATAATGTGGCTAGCCTGATATTTCCCTGATCCGGGACGGAAACAAATACGGAATTCTTTTATTTTGCCGTTATTTAATTTTTATTTCATGATTTTTATTTGATTGTTTAAATATTCATGTAACTTGACATATCTCATGCTATTTTATACACTACCGCTCAAAAGATATTATAGTAATGAGCAAATAAAAATAAATAAAAAAATTGATTATTGCATTTTTACAATTATTATTAATTACTGCAGGTTTGAACAAGCATGATCAGGCTAGAAACCGTGCGCGATCAGGACCGGATAAGGCTGGGAACCGTGCGTGATCAGAACCGGATAAGGCGTGCCTGATCAGGCTAGGAACCGTGCGCGGTCAGAACCGGATAAGGAGCCTGATCCGAAAATGGCTAATGATAGCGTTACTTTCCTGATAGTAGCCTGATATATGTAACCTGATGTGTACCTGATATGTAACCTGATCAGTGCCAGACGTCGTTGTAAGGCCAGCCTGATGTGGCCCTGATCCCAGCCGGAATTAAATTTCCGCTCGGGGAGGTGTTGAAATAAAAACGAAAGGAACTACTGCCGTTTTATTGAGATTAAATGAAAACATACATAGGGGTAGTTCACCCCCTTAACTTGATTTGCGAGAAAAAGGCAAAAACCCGTATGTAATATTTCTTTACCCTCTTCAAAGTGCAATTGAATCCATCGAGATAGGTGCAATACTTTCTTTATTATAACGATTTTGTGAATTTTTTTCCTATGCACCCCCCCCCCCCACGTTATGAAACCAGTTGCATTTTCCATCAATTATCATCAAGGTCATCATCCATTTGGGTGCATTCGATTATCTCAACTGGAAATAGGTGAAACCTGAAAAGTACCTCTCGGAGGTTCCAACTTTAGGGGGTAATTTCACCCTCTAGAAACGTTTTTCCGCAGATAAAAAAAAAACGTGTCTCTTAGATTCTGATGTAGAATAACATATTTAACAGAGTTTAAATGCAAAACGCAAAAATCACACATTTCTTAACCTAACATAAGGGAATTTACTACTGGAACGGATAATCACGTTGCAGAGTTTCTGTCATTTTTTTGGGTTGAATAAAAAACGTCGCATGCAGCGAGTTATTGTTTCTAAAGTTATTTGGTCTGCGGTAATTTTGTCCGGAGTACTTTTGTCCGGGGTAATTTTGTCTAAATCATTTTGTCTGAAGTCAATAAGTGCGGTAACCATCGTGAGGATCGGGACAAAAATCAATTTCAGATTCCATCGATGCTGAAGAATCTCGTACCTTTCGGTTATCATAACGAATATTCGAGCGTGCTATTTTTATACGAGGAGTATGACGTGGTGCTTTGTCGAAACGAGACAAATCGAGTTCGTGAAAGAAAAGGGTCACATCAGGGGAGAACGAAAAGGGATGACGTGGGTCTCGAATAAGGTCTCAGGATCTCTGGCCTCTCCATCTATATCCTTTGGACCACGTGGCAAGCTCTGATATTAGATTACAGCCGGACCAACACAAGATTGCGGGAAAATTCTGTTCTCTCGTTCCATGGATATATCTGTGTGTGTGTGTGTGTGTGTTTGCGTGTGTGGAGAGGTTGAGAAAATGGAAGCCGACGTCCATTAGCAAAGAACCAAAGAGTGGATGTGTATCTCGCATTATAGACACCAATGTGTTACCATTCCGTTGGGTCACACCTGTTTCAACGAAAAGAAGGTCCACTAAGTCCAAACAATTGCAGCTTTGGTCTAAAAAAATATGTATTATCGCTCGACGAAGTTGAGCTTTTTCAGTAAGCTGTTTTTCCGTTTCTCCCGAGTCACGGGAAAGATGCAAGAAAAACAATTTCCCCCCAAGCGAGTTGATGGTACGTTGGCAGAAAGATGGGGAATAAGGAAAAGTTTTTTCCTATCAAAGAGGTGGGAGATAAGAACGAAAAAGAAAAACGATAATACATGTGGCAGCGTGTTTTTATACGTGTTGGCGCGTGCGTGAGTGTGTTTGTCAAGTATCACGCGTTTGTATCCACATATAGGGAAATGGTATAGGTGCGACGACCAAAGGCAGAGGTTCGGAATTAAATTCCTGAAAGACACTTGAGTGTGCGGTGTTGACTCCTTCGTGGATCCTTCTGTGGAAACGATACCGGAAGTATTTATTAGGGTGGGTCGAAAAAAACATTTTTTTTTCCTTCCGGTCTCCCACTGAATTAAACTTGAATTTTCGCACCCCAAATACGACTTGAAAGAACCAAATTTTCTTTAAGGATGTTGAGTCCCTATGAAACCTTTTAATGTTAATTGTTCAATAAATAGCTTCTTAATCGTCGTGAATTTTTGCACGACCTCCTGAATACTTCATGTAAAAACATATTAAATCTTCAGAATTCTATCATCATTACTTCAACCTCCTTAAGGGTTAAAATGAAAAATGATAAAATTTTTTTGAAAATTTGGTATGTTTTTGTATGAAGTATCGTTATTAAAATATTACCATTTTGTTAAGAACAATTTTTTAAACAAATAAAAAAAATATTTATCAATATGCTTTGTTTTGTTTCCGTTGCTTTCAATATAGTGTAGATATTAAAAAATTGAGAGGTCAACAAAAAAACTTATCGCAAAGTTATACCAGTTTCCATATAAGACTACATTTAATTTAATTTAATTTGTTAATGTTAATTGTTCGATAACGAGCTTCCTAATCGTCGTGAAATTTTTACACGACCTCTTAAATAATTCATCCAAAAACATACCAAATTTTCAGAATTTTCTTATCATTTGCGATTTGGGACTCAACATCCTTAAGGGGTGATGCGCGGTCAGGATATACAAAAAATCGATTTTTTTATTTCAGTGTCGTAATGTTCATATATTTAAGTACATACACAACAAATTTCATGTCAATCCAACAAACATTTTCGAAGTTACAGACATATTTGTAAACTCGAAATTACTATGTGTAAATAGTGCTTTTGAAACTTTGAACGCGTTTTTCTCAAAACTGTGTTTTTTGAGTCGGTGAACAAGATTTCTCAGAAACGGCATATTCAGTCCAAAATTGTTACGCAAGCTTTATAAATATATTTTTTAGTCATTAATCGAAGGTTTTTTTTACCGATAAACATTTTCCATTTTATAAGCAATTTAAGGCAAAAATTTTCATCAAAAATCATTTTTTTTTTGAGAAACTGCCATTTTGTTAGAAATTGAAATTTTGCTTATTCCCTCGATTGAATACTAGATTATACCTGATAGTAACGAAATCTTTTTTATTGTTTTTATTTTGGATGATCCAGTCCAGAGATATCGTGCTCACCACAAGACACCTTTTTTTAGAGGACCTCCGGTGATCGGCGACAGCGGCTTCGAAAATCATTATTTTTTTTAAAGAAAAATTAAAAAATAAAATTAAAAGTTACAAAAATATGTACATAAATTTTCACGTTAATAAATTAAAATGTCTTTTCAAACAAAATTCTTGAAAACCACTTTTTTCGACCTCCTGACTGCGCATAACCCCTTAATGCAAGCTTCTTTTGTTTAGGCACAAATTTTTTTGAGCATTTTTTAGTTTTTTACACATTCGAAAATTCGCTCTCAGGCAGTTTCTTCATTCTTTCAATTTAAAGCTAAGGTAACCATAATACCGAAAAATCAAAACTAGTTTAAACAAAATTTTAAGACTTTTTTGTGTTTGGCAACTCGTTTTTTTTCACTGAAACTATATTCTTTGCTTATTATATTATTATATTCAATCCATCGATGTAGTTTTTTAAATTTTAATTGACCATTTAGTTTCACTGACTGAAATGGACTGCAAAAATGAATTCTAAAAAGCTATCGATTAAAAGAAAATCTTGTTGTTATAAAAAATGTTTTAACATGTCAAAAATTAATGTTTTAAATAATGTCAAAAATTTAAGTTTTGTTGAACAGGAGACCAAAGCAAAGGATACAATTTTATCGACTCACCCTAGTGTTTGTATATAGAAACATATGCAAAGACAAGGGAGGAGGATTTGAGTGCAAGCTCATGCTGGAATGCACGAAGGCAATGAAAGAACTGGATAGGCGGAATGTGTCTTCTTCCGTATAATCGAAACCAACTGCGGACCATTCTATGAGATTTTCGCGGATTTCATCTAAAAAATTCAAGATCACTTATTATGTTATTATAAACAATATTTAATCTATTTCTTCATTTATCGCGAATCATTTCCTCTGTATGCAAATTTCAACATCGTCATTGGTAATAAAAATCAAAACATTTTTTTCCCCCTTTGTGACTTTGACTGCAAAACCTCGATCATTATAGATTCGCTAAAGCAATTAAAGAAAGAAAAGCTAAGAGTATCGCGGTTGAATTTGCTTTGCTGATGCATGACCTCGAAACTCGCGGCAAGACCGCAAGTGAAAAACTTTGTTGAATATATTACAAGGCATATAAAAAAGTGCGTGATTCACGCGGTAGGAATATTTTATTTTTCAAGCTTCAGAGCTAAGATATACAATTTTATTGGCGGATGTCCAATAAATACGATTCTCAAAATGGTCGATTCTCAAAATAGTCCTCTATTTAAATTTGTACCTACAAATTAACTGTTTATTTCGATTAAATACATTTTCATTTGCATCGACAAAATTTTTATTTTAAATCGGTATCCAGTTATGTTCAGAACAGGCCATTTGAAAATTAAGGGGGGAAGAAAAAAGGGTTTGCAGCTTTTGTTTCTCAAAAGCCGAGTAAAATTAGGTCAAACGTTCAAATTGGTTAAAACAAGCTTAATTATACATGCTATTCCTTTTTTATAACAAATCCTTTCCAATTTTTTTTTTAGAATCATTTTTTCAAGGAATCCTTTCGCTTAAAAAAGTAGTCTAAAAAAGCAAAAAGTCAGAACAAAAAAAAAATTGGATGGAGAACTCTGAGGTCCTTTTTTTTCTGCATACCAAAGAAAAATTTCGTATCGTATCAGTATTTTTCAAAATCATTCATCTGTCGGATAAGTAACAAAAAATATCGGAGACGAGAAAAGAAATTTCCTTCGTTTCTTTTTTTTGTGCAAAGTTCGATCGATCGAGATTGAAATCGAGAAATATCTTATCGATTATGATTTTAACGAGCAGAAAAGTCTTCAATCATTGAGAATGAGCGGAAAAAAAATATATATTGCCAATTGCGAATGATAATTTATTTCTCCAAACCGCGAGTCCGTCGTAAACTCATCCCACGATAATTATTCTCGTCTTGAGAAACGATAAAAATATATGTAAGATATGAAACGCGGAACAAACGAAGTGACTCGCGGATTTAACTGTGTCCAGTGACAATGCGCATTTGTGTGTAACGCAGATGTCTTCGATTCATTCGAGTCGTCAAGAAAATACATCATTTTTCACAATTTTCCACAATTTTCCGCAATGCAGGCGTCTGAATGGAAGCAGCGAAAAATGGTGTGGCGAAAATCGTGGGATCTTCAAGAGGAAATCTCACGAACCGAGACTCTAAACATAGAGGCGAAATCTAGGGATCGAAAATAAACGCGAGAGGCGGGAGTCAAAACTAAACTGACTGCGCCGAAGATCACGAGACTCTGAAAAGAGAGAAAGAGAGGAAGAAAAAAGATTATTAACGCCCGAGTCAAGTTTCCAAGAGTATTTTTCACGTCCAGTTCTCCGTTGATCGCACAACAGTACAGCTTGATAATAAAACCAGCGTCGCCAACAGAGATTTCCATTGACGTCCGAAAATTTGATCTCAATGCTGTGTGAAGCGTTTCTCGCGTTATGGCTGTGAAAGAGAAAAATCTTGGGACCGACGAGGGCCAAAAAACCGGAAAAACAAGTTCAAAATCAGCGAACGTGCTCGACGCTGAATTTGTGGCTCCAGATGGAGGTTGGGGCTGGATGATAGTCGTCGCAGCTGGTTTTTCGAACGTGAGATTGTGACAATTTGATCCCTCAAGTGAAGAATTATAAAAACAAAATATTCCATTCTTTCTATTTTTTTTTTAAAGCTTTTACTTAGTTTCACCTGTCCCGGTGTCTGTAATCAAATCTCTTTATCACAAAAAATTTGCAAATTTTTTGCAAAAAAAATTGTTTCGCGAAATTTTTATTACAAATTTGCTTGAAAATTGTTTTGCAACGAAAAATGTTTCGCATAATTTTTTGCAAAAAAAATGTTTCGCAAAAATGTTTGCAAAAAAATTGTTTTGCTCAATTTTGTTTACAAAATGGTTTTAAGCAATTGATTTACAACATTTCTCTACGAAAATTTTGCGCAACAGTCTTTTTCCAAAAAATTTTCTGAAAACATTTTTTTGCATAAATTTTGCAGAAAAATGTTGCAAATTAATTGTGTGAAATAATTTGGTCTAACAAATTTTGCAAAATTATTTTTGCGCAAAAAATTTTGCGAAACATTTTTTTTGCAAAAAATTATGCGAGACTAGATATACATTACTAAACTAGTTATTTAACATCATAAATACTAAAAAGTAAAAAATAAATAAACGAAAAAAAAAATTTAAACAAGCTTTTATTAGTTGTTAATAAAAAATAACTAAAAAGTTAAAAATAAAGCTATTCCGATTGGAAATAAGTTTTCAAATAAAAGCGTGTTGCATTTTAACAGCAAGAGAAAAAAAAGGGTGTAACATGCTTTTATTGGAAAACTTATTTACAATCGGAATAGCTTTATTTTTAACTTTTTAGTTATTTTTAATTAACAACTAATAAAAGCTTGTTTAAAAAAAAAAATTCGTTTGTTTTTTACGATTGTTTTCCTCTCGACAGTTTTGCATTTTAGCGGTCTTACAATCGTTCGGGCTGATATTTCGCGATCGTTTCGAGCAGTTGGGAATAAATGCTTCACAAACAACGACGATCATAAACGTAAATTGCGCGGTCACATCGTGCATAGGTGAGTTCTCGCAATCTGAAGAGTTGGAGAGTTTAATTTATATATATATATTTTTTTGCACTTGTTGAATCGATTGATAATTAACGATATCTTGATCAGAAACGATCGAGAATCAGAGCATTAAATGTAGCAATAATATTCTAGGAGATTAGATATATGTATATATGTTTAGGTTAGAAAAATTTCCTTCAGGTGTTTATTTTTCGAGGATCTGATTTTTATTATCTACTAAAATCGCGCAATTTTTGATTGAAGAAATCTTTCCTACGAGATGGATTCCCTAAAGCATTGAAAAACAAAAAAAAGCTCTACTACAGGATTCACCAATTTGATGCATTGCTCCATTTATTCAAAAATATTCCTCGATTCAACCTGATATTTATTTTAATTTCGTAAACTTGACAGGACTTTTAAACACAACGAGTAAAATACAAAAATGTGAAAAAATCTAGCATCCATAATTTAATTGCGCTGCAAAAAGTATAAAAAATATCTTTTGGTGGATGCAGAAAATATTCAATTTTCGAAAAAAAAAAAAATAACCTTAAACATCATTAATAATTTTTTCTTAATTTCACTAAAAATCATCAAGAATTCGTTACAAACTAATTCAGCACAAAATATGGCTGATAAAATCATAAATTATAATTTAAGAGCCGAAAATTAGTCACTGATGTTCGACACTTGAGAATAAACATTTTTTTGTCGTCGTTTTCGCAATGAGATTGTCAAAAAAATGTTAATAATGCTGCGAGAAACTTTGAGTAAACAACGGAATGAAATTATCTTGACAGTAAAGTAGTTGACATACGTATTTTCTTTAAGAAAGAAAACGTACTGAAAAACATAAACTATCCTTCAAAAAACTATGTCACTCGCGTTATCGAACGCAAATGCGGATAATTATTTGATACCCCCTTTTTGAGCATCGTGCACGAGGTTTGTCTTGCTCGGATAATCCATGACGATTGTGCAAGCTCATCCGATTCGGTCGTGGCACGAGATAAATCATTGGTAGTTATTATCGTTATCACAAGTAAGTTTGTATAACGAAGATCTTGGATAGGTCTTGGATCACGCGCGAATAGCGTCAGCGCGTCTGCGATCCAAGTTTTATTGGAAATGCGATAAACGAATGTAGCACGGGGCCTCTTATGTATCATCTTTATTGAGCCAAATTAAGAAAGCATCAAGATAATCATCTCTTTGGGTGCATTCAATTATTGCAAGTAGAAATGGGTGCCCTCAAAAGTACTCCTTGGAGGTTTTAACTTAGGAGTTGATTTTCCCCCGTAGATTCGTTTTTCCGGAGATAAAAAAAACACCTATCTCTTAGAATTTTATGTAAAATATCATATTTAAATTTTATCAAAATCGGAATAGGACATCGTAAGGATTTTCCTCGATAGATGCATTTTCAATATCTAGGGCCGTAGTAAAAAACTCCATTCGTCGCCATTGAAAAATCCCCATTCATTCCCCATTGCCAAAATAACCAATGGAGATGAATGCCGATTTTTCTAAGGACATTTTCGCCATTAAATTCCCCATTTGAAACGGAATGGGGATTATCCCATGGGGATTCAATGGAGACAATCTCCCTAGTGAATTCGCCATATTCACCTCTATTGGTTTTTGTGGGCAATGGGGAATAAATGGGATCATCAATGGAGATTCTTTCATATGATTGCTATATATACATGGAATTACGCATTAAATAATCAAGTAAGTTATCAGTAAGTAAGGTTAATCATAATGCTAATATTAGCATAACGACCAATAATTATATCATATATCATATATAGCAATCATATAGCAATCATATATATATATATGTATATATATATATTACATTTAATAGAAATTATTGAAGCTCAGAATTGAGAAAATAGATTGTCAGTGTATTCAGATGACGATTGATAATGAAAGTATATACGTTTCTCCTCTCACAAATCGAGTTGAGAGGGACTGATAAAATTATGTGTATATGTTAAAAATAAACGGTTTTAAAAATCATTTATCCCAAACGTACGCGCACTTGATGAGCAGTATATAATATATTTTTTTTAAATATATTATATTATATTTTATTTTAAACTATTATATTATATTTTAAACTGATTGACCATCGATATAATCATCAGCATTTATTACAATTGAAGAAAATATTTGGTTCATATATGAGAATCAGCGACATCTACTCTTACTTAATTTTATTAATTCACCGCCGTTTGAGAAATATCGCATTCCGAAAAATTCTCATCGATCGATGGGTTCAATTGTTCTGCATTGAACCTCGAATATGGATTGCAACATCGTTAACGAATGCTGCTCATCATTCGATCAGTCGTCAATGAAGTGACATTATTGATAAATGTTGATCATTGTATAATTCGTAGTTACTTATTATTCAATGGGTATCCTTGGTAAATGCTGATCATTTCATCGTTAGCCGCATTTGGGTTCCAATGAACATCTGTGGGAAATGCTGATCTTTCAGTTAATCCGCATTGACTTTCCAATGGACATCATTGGGTAAAGCGGATCATTTCCTTCATCAGCATTTACCTTCCCATGGACACCATTGGGCAATGCTGATCGCTCGATACATCCGCATTGGCTTTCCAATGAGCATCATTGAGTAATGATGATCATTCGATTCATCCGCATTGGCTTTCCAATGAGCATCATTGAGTAATGATGATCATTCGATTCATCCGCATTTGATGTTCAATGGATACCCATTCACTGATCAATGGTCAGCCCTGTTCGCCATTGATAAATGCGGAAATCTCAATGGGTCCCCATTCATTGTCGAATGGAGTCGTATGAGGACCATTGGTTGCCATTGGCGATTCAATGGAGTTTTTTACTACGGGTGAATCCCTGTTTCAGTATTTTCTGCATATTACATCGACCTAAAAAATCCAGATGTGCGTTCTTAACGATAATTCATAGAAATCTTTTATTTTCAGGTTTGATCAATGGACCATTATTTCGTAAATATAGCTATCGACAAGTTTCCTTCGTCGGTGCGCTGATCTGCGCAATTTCGATATGCGCTTTATCGTTCACCAAAACTTTTTATGGTGTGCTAATATTTCTCTCGATTCTATATGGTGAGCGATTCTTTAAATCATTAATTAGTAGTTAATAATCAATAATTAAGTATAGTCATAATAATTACATTAGAGGTATTCCCGCTCAACAAGACCCCCTTTTAGGCCGACCTCTTTCGATTTTCTTGAAACTCGAGTATGTTTTAGTGTTGCCTGAAAGTATGTTGTACACCAATTTTCAGATCTCTAACTATAATACTCTTTGGAATACACCAAAAGTTATATTTCTAACTTTTTGCGTATTCAGCGCTTCGGAGCTTTGGCACGACGTGAAATAAAATCGAAAAAATTCTTTGACACTAGCTTTCGATCGGAATTTTTCTGCGTTTTTCGAAAAAAATATCAGCAATTCCGAAAAAAACAAATTCATCCGAATTTCGGCCAAAAACCGAAAAAAATAATTTACAAAAAAAGAGCATAATTTAATTCAGCGGGTCAATTTTTTTCACGTTTTTTATATACCTGAGAAATCACGATATAAATTTCAAGTTGGAACTCGCATCCGTTTACTAATGACAAGTCTTTTAGTAGGATACAAATTCTTAAATATTGTATTTTTCGTATTCAACAGTTCTCTGATATATTATACAGTTTTTTTTAACGAATTTCGAATTTTATAAATTTATTAAATTGAAAATTTCATAAATTTGATTTAATTAATTTAATTTAATTAATTGAATAAATTGAATGAATTTGATTATTTAATAAATTTACTAAATTCAAAATTCTTTAAAAAAAACGCTATATAATACATCAGGGAACTGTTGAATACGAAAAACACGATATTTAAGAATTTTCATCCTACTAAAAGACTTGGCATTAGTATACCGATGAGAGTTCCAACTTGAAATTTATATCGTGACTTCTCAGATATATACAAAATATGAAAAAAATTGTTCCGCCGAATTAAATTATGCTTTTTTTTTGTAAATCAATTTTTTCGGTTTTTGACCGAAATTAGAATGAATTTGTTTTTTTCGGAATCGCTGATATTTCTTCGAAAAGCGCGGAGAATTTCCGATCGAAAGCTATTGTCAAAGAATTTTTTCGATTTTATTTCGCGCCTTGCCAAAGCTCTGAAGTGCTGAATACGCAAAAAGTTTGAAATATAACTTTTGGTGTATTGCAAAGAGTATTATAGTTAGAAATCTGAAAATTAGTGTACAATATACTTTCAGGCAACACTAAAACATACTCGAGTTTCAAGAAAATCGAGAAAAGGCAGCCTAAAAGAGGGTCCCGTTGAGCGGGAATACCTCATTAAGAATTAATTAGTAATTTTTTAAAAATTTCTAAAATTCCACAATCTATTGAATCGATGGTAAATAATATGAATTATATTTCTTCGTAAAAACAGCTGCCGGTACCGGTATAGCGATGTCATCTTGTGCTTTAGCTCTAAATACATATTTCAAAAAAAGAAGAAGAATCGCGACCGGATTCTCTTGGACTTGTACAGGCCTTGGACCCATAATTATGCCACAGGTACTAATTCAACTAATTATTATACTAATTAACATTTCAGTCAAAGATTGTCATTAGAAGAGGTAAATTTAAAAGAGAAATCAAGATCACAGATGTTTTGATAACAGATAATGATATGGAAGTCAATTGCAATTGATCGTGAGCACTTTTAATTGTTAGAGTTAATTCGATTTTAATAATGAAGAAAAATTAAGATCCGTAGATCATTTGATAGCAGACAATGATCTAAAAATCAACTGCAATTGATCGTGAGTCAGAGTTGTTTCGTTAATTAAAAATTCCATAAAATTGGTCTCAAAATTGTCCACTCGTCGATGATTAAAGAAAATTTAATTTCTCATCAATCTTTCTCATTTTTTTCATCATTCGACAGATAATCACGGTGCTAATGCCGATTTACGGAATGTCCGGAACTGTTTTGTTGTGCGGTGGCTTCGCTTTCAACGCTGTGGCGTGTGCACTTTTATTGCAGCCCGTTCAGAAACATGCAAGAAAGAAAAGCGATTGCGAGACCGTCGATGCCACAGATTCGTCAAAAAGTATTCAGGTAGATATTTCAATGGACTATTATTATAAAAATATTATTATTATAAATTATATTATTATTATTATTATTATTATTATTATTATTATTATTATTATTATTATTATTATTATTATTATTATTATTATTATTATTATTATTATTATTATTATTATTATTATTATTATTATTATTATTATTATTATTATTATTATTATTATTATTATTATTATTATTATTATTATTATTATTATTATTATTATTATTATTGCTTCCTCATAAAGGAAGCTTTGTTTTCGTGAAAAAAAAAATTTTCGCGATTTTTATGCCAATATGTTCAAAATGTCCTAAAGCATCGAGAAGTCATATTTAGAAAAAATGTCCGGATGGATGTGTGTGTGTGTGTGTGTGTGTGTGTATCCTGAGTTCCAGATGTAAATGATTAATAACTCGAAAACGCTTCGAGATATCAAGCTCAAATTTGGCACACTTGTCAAGCACGAATTGCTCTTCATTATGAAAAAAAATTTGTTTCCATTATAGGGGGTGTTCAGATTTTATCGACTTTTTTCATTTTTGCAAGAATGGCGTAAACGCTCTAACCTCTGCAATTTTCAAGATATTGCACTCAAACTTTGTACGGAATAAGTATAGCTGTTGAGGTTGTTTGGTATTGAATTTGGCGGAAATCCATCGAGGGATTAAAATTTTATGAAATTTTTAATTATTTGAAAAATAACGTAAACGCTCTGACTTGTGCAATTTTTAAGATATTGCACTGAAACTTTACACAGAGCTAATATAGCTATCGAGGATGCTCGTTATTAAATTTGGCGAAAATCGATCGAATGATTAAATTTTTATCAAATTTCTAATTTTTATAAAAGAAGCGTAAACGCTATAACTTTTGAAATTTTTTAGATATTGCAATGAAATTTTTTAGATATTGCAATGAATCTTTGTGAAGAGCCAGTATAGCTATCAATGTTATTTGCTATCAAATTTGGGGAAAATCGATCGAATTTGCACATCGATTACTAATATTTTTCAATAGTTAACAAAGCTTCCTTTATGAGGAAGGCAAATTTAATCGCTACTGTGTGTTAAAGGAAGCTATGTGAACTATGTCTAAAGATGAGGAAGCAATGTGCAAATTCCAATTTGCAGGGTTTTATTATTATTATAAAATCGTGAGATAATTTCGTAACAAATTTCTTGAAATTTCGGCAAACAACTTGAAATTTCTCTTTTATTCGTAAATGTTCATATTCAAGGAAAAGGCAAAGGATTCCAACGAACCGACCAACGAAAAAACACTGTCGGTAGAGAATATTCTACGCAGTGAAAAGCTTTCGAATTTCGTTGATAATCGTTTGAGCCGTCGTTTCGGAAGTCAGTATCTTTATTACGACGACGAGGAGGATGGAGCCATGGGAATCGACGTGATGGATTTGGCAACGCCAATGATGTCGCGTGCCAATGATGGCTGGTAAAAATTTTCTTCCACGAATCAACAATTTTCTAATTTTTTTCTCTAAGAATCAAAATAACGATCAGCTGATCGAACAGGTTTTCGAAGAAGAACGCCTCGTACTCCTCTTTGGCCTCAAACAAAAGGGAACACTCGCAATCGACGAGTCGAAGAGCCTCGATAAGTTTGAGCAGACAACACAGCCTCAAGGCCCTCAGCAGAGGGAATTCCGTGAGAAATTTGAGCAGGCGAGTAGATCCATTTTTTTTTTTTTACAATTCTTAGTGGCAATTTTTGGGAGGATCTATCGGATGTCTGTTCAGGCAAAGCAACGAAACCGAGGGATGGAAGAGAAAGGTCTCGAGTCAGATAAATACGGTGCCGCAATTGATTATTGTCAAGGAATCGTGCGAATCTGAGGAGTCAAATGGCCGAAGCAAGAATGAGGATTTGTCGATGAAAAATAGTGTCGATGAGACTCAAGTGCATCTTCTTGAGAGAAAAGACTTCGAACCGGGCGACCCGATGGAGGTGAGTGGAACGAGTTTTAAGGTAGTATTCTACTGTGACACCCGAAATTTCGACGTTTTTTCATTAATTTTTTTAAATAACAAAATAAAATGCGATCGTTTTGAAATTTTTACATGTTGTTACTGATATCTTGAAGAGTACAAAAAAAAATTGTGTACTTAATTTTACATGAGTTTGTTTACGATTTTGTACGTCAAAGTGGAGTCCTCGAAAAAAAGGTGACTTGTTTCGGGGAAGCACAGCCTTCCGTAGTCGTCTGAAATAAAAAAATCCAAAGAGATTATTGTTTTGTAGGCTTAATTCTAGGTCTATGACCTATAATATGCATATTTAAAAAAAAAACTAAATCGCGGACTTGTGAACAAAAAGGTCTTCGAAATCGATTTTTTTTGGATAAATTGTTTTAAAAAATTCATTTGTTATTAAACATTGAATGTTTCAGAGGTCATAGACTTAGCTATGTGTGTATAAAATAACGGGTAAAATTTTTAGCCAAATCGGTTGAATAGTTTGTAGTCAGTGCTTCCCCGAAGTTTCGAAAACGTGGTTTCGAAAAAAACGCGTTTAAAGTCTTGACAACAGGTTTTGTATACAAAAATTATACTTTCGTTAATCAGCTATGTCTGGTGCATAGAGCAATCCTTCCGTTTCCTGAAAGTTATCACAAAGCTCTCTTCATTTCTTCGAGAGATTTACAGTTTTTGTTGATTGCCAAACCGCAGTAATTAGTCATTAAAAGCTTTTATATTTAGTTTCACCTGTCCCGATGTCTGTTTGTAATCAGATCTTGCAATTGAAATTTGACCCACTGCCCGGTTGCCGATTGAGTTAAAATTTGTCATGCATATGTAAATCGGATGACAATGCAATATTATCACAAAAAATTTACAAATTTTTTGCAAAAAAAATTGTTTCGCAAAATTTTTATTACAAATTTGCTTGAAAATTGTTTTGCAACAAAACATGTTTCGCATAATTTTTTGCAAAAAAAATGTTGCAAATTAATTGTGTGAAATAATTTTGTCTAAAAAATTTAGCAAAATAATTTTTGTGCAAAAAATTTTGCGAAACATTTTTTTTGCAAAAAATTATGCAAAACTAGATATACATTACAAAACTAATTATTTAACATCATAAATACTAAAAAGTGAAAAATGAACAAACGAAAAAAAAATTCTTTTAAACAAGCTTTTATTAGTTGTTAATAAAAGATAACTAAAAAGTTAAAAATAAAGCTATTCGATAGGAAATAAGTTTTCAAATAAAAGCGTGTTACATTTTAACAGCAAGAGAAAAAAGAGGGTGTGCTTTTATTTGAAAACTTATTTCCAATCGGAATAGCTTTATTTTTAACTTTTTAGTTATTTTTTATTAACAACTAATAAAAGCATGTTGAAAAAAAATCGTTTGTTGATTTTTTTAATATTAACTTATTAGTCAATTGCTCTCTTCTTTTGGCTATAACTTTGAAAATATTGTTAATTTTGGTCTGAAACTTGTACAGTGTATTCTTGAGATGTTTATCTTGCAAAAAATGTAAAAAAAAAATCGATTTTTTGAACCCGTCACAGTGGGCTACTACCTTAAGAATGAAAAAGCGAGACGAAACGATTTGTTAAGAAACGGAAAGTGTCGGCCAAAATTTTCTCAAACACTCGTTTAAATCGAAATCTCGGCTTGTGATGGAAAAGCCGAATTTTTCATTGTATTTCAGTCGGAAAAAATTGACATACCAGGGACATGGTACGGCCGAGCTTTTTACGCGATCGTCATCTTCTTCGACCTCGATCTCTTGCACGATCTCGTCTATGTCAATCTTATGATGGGAATAAATTTGGCAAATTTTGCTGAATTAAATTTTTCACTGTTGACACCGTTCATACTTGCTGAATTTGGCCTCAGGAAGATCGACGTTGCTACGATAATGTCCGTTCTCGCTGGTGTCGATGTTTTCACCAGAATAACGATACCCTTTGTCGCCACTCGAATCGGTTGGGAAAATCGAACTTTTTATCTCATCGGAATCGGAAGTATTGCGATCGGCCGAGTTGGTGAGATTTTTTTTTTATTTCAAAATTTTTTCGAACATTTTTCGAATTTTTTGTTTTTTTTTCCATAAATTTAAAAGCTGTTTGTGATAAAAATGTGGGAAAAGCTCAAAAACTTTATTTTTTCATTTTAACAATGATTATGAAAAGTTTAGGAGCAATAAACATGATCCTTAAATTTTTTTCAAAAATTTGATTGTTTGAAACAAAAAAACCGTTCGATAGATCAAATTGAAACTTTGACAGGGTCTTTGTGGGAATATTGAGCAATAAAAGTCACGCTTAATATTAGTCTTTCGAGCAATTTTTTCAATTTAACCGTTGATTTTCTAAAAAACCATGAATAGCCCTTTTCTCCTGTTTTTTCAAATTCATGGCAAGAATGGAAACAAATGTTTTTTTTTCAAAAAACCATCGTCAATCCTTGTTAAGAATCAATTCAAGTTTTCGAAAACCCCCTTTTATTTTCTGTGCGATTATTGGTTGCTAAGATATCAATGGTCAAAGACAAAAGGATCTTTTCCCACTAAAAGTCCGATATCTCAGCGAAAAATGGTCGCATCGAGGTCTAAAAAAAGCAAATTGAAACTAAATAAACAAGCTTCCCGGTCCATTCAATGATTCAGCTGAATGAAAAATTTCCAAGTCACTGCAGCCAAAAAGAAAGTACAAGAAATTTGCAAAAATTTTTTTTCACGCTATTTCTTAGGATTACGTGGAACTTGTAGCTTCGAAAATTTCTTCGCTAAAAAATCTCAAAACTAGAAACTTTAAGCTTCAAAATGCTTTTTTTTTAAACCTTGATACGAAAATTTTTCAGTGAGATACAGCATTTTGAAAAACCACTAAAAAACAAGCGAATTTTTTTTATCCCTTAATTTTTTCGAGCAGTGTAGGGATGAAAGAAAAATTTGCACATACCTTCCTCATTTTCTTTCCGTCGTTCGTCAACCCTCCTTTACGAGGATTTCTTTGACCATCTTTATGACATGTATGTTTATTATCATAGCTTCCTCATAAAGGAAACTTCACGAACGACGGAAACAAATGCAGAAGCTATGTGCAAATTTCTAATTTGCATAATTTTTTAGCAATTCCGTTCAATTACATTATTAATTGTTTTTCTCGTCCAATGTATATTGGTGCTAGAGAAGTGAACTCGATAGCTGCTAAATTAGGAAACTTAGTGTTAACAAGTATTTTTCGAAAATTTCAAAATTTTTTTGCGAACGAACATCTCGAGCGTTTTTTACCAAATTCAACCCTAACCATTCTTATCATCTAGTCTATTTGTGTAAAAAGTTTTAGCTCGATACTTCTAAAAATGCGGATGTTGGAGCGTTAACAAAATTGTTATGGAAATTTCAAAAAAAAAAAATTTAACCGAACCCCTCACGCGATTTTTACGAAATTCGGTATTATTTTTCATTGTCATTGAGTGTATCATCACAAAAAAATTCAGCTCGATAGATGCAAAATTACAAAAGTTAGAGAACTTACAAATTTTTTGCGAAAAATTAAAAAAAAAAATTCAAACCGAACATCTTAAGCGATTTTTCCCAAATTCAATCCCAACTGTCCTTATTATAAAGTGTATCTGCACTTAAAATTTCAGGGTCGTAACTGCAAAATTACGAAAGTTAGACGACTAACAAACAATTTACAGAAAATACAAAATCCAGCCAAATAGACAATTATTTTGCAATATAAAAAAAAATTGCACTTAGAACAGGGACATACGTAGTCTACTTGTATACCAAATTTCAAGTCGATCGCCCAAAGCGTTCTCCAGACATATTCATTTTGAGGAAAGCACAAAGCGTACACACACACACACACACGCGCGCGCACACACATGCACACATACATACGTCCGGATATTTTTTCTAAATGTGATTTCTAGACGTTTTGGGACATTTTGAACATACTGACATGAAAATTGCGAAAAAAAAATTCGCGAAAACAAAGCTTCCTTTATGAGGAAGCAAAAATGGATTTTTTAAAAATCTAGACAAGAATATCGCCTCAATTTCATATTTTCAACATTATTTTGGTTTAACAATGAATAACTTAACGATCTCAAGTCGAATAAATTTTTTTTGTCCAGCTGTTTGCACGATGGGATTGATTGGCATTGTTCGAGCTTAATTTATAATTTTTTTTTCGGCAGTAATGGCTCACATTCACTCCTACGGTGTCTTAATGGCCGTGGGAGTTTTAATCGGAGCTGGAAAAGCTCTCAGAACGATTTTCATGGCTCTCGTTATACCGACTCACGTACCACTCGAGAGATTACCAGCTGCGAGTGGTTTACAATTGGTAACCAGTGGTTTGATATATCTGGTACTCGGGCCCCTCGTCGGTTGGATACGAGACAAATGTGGCAATTACACGATAACTCTGCACTGCCTGAATGTACTCACATACGCAACGATCATTTCGTGGACGCTGGAAGTTTGGTACTGCAAAAGGAAACAACGAAAAAGGGCGAAAATTGTCCCCCCTTAAAAGCAATTTTCGAGGGTATCTAAAATTTTCTTTCACAAAAGAAATAAATAGAAAATAATGGTCAACTTTTTGCGCCATGCAGAAACTAAAAAAAAAGTCGATTTTTAAGGGGACTAACAATTGACTCGCTGCTTATATGGCGATAGTAGCGTGAAATAACCATTGGACAGTATTCATTAAAAATTGGTCGCAGGTGTGTATTTTTTTAATAACAAATAACATTGTTTACTTCCGATGGCACTTTATTCATTCATGATGTAGAATATTGCGATCGTCAGGAATTTTGTTCTCTAGAGTTGAGTAAATGTGTTTTTGGAAGAAGATGCTTTTTTTGACCCTTAAATGGTAACGGGGGGTCACTCGTGCCTGGTGCTTTAAAAAATGCTCTAAAGAGCTTTAAAAAATTCCGCAAAATTCATGAAATCTCATCAACTATCCTAGAATAAGGACTAATCACTATATTGCTGATTCGATCATTTGTTTAAAGAATATAATCGTATAAATAAAGGAAAACGTGAAGAATACACCATTTTGTTCAAAAAATCATAACTTGGGATGTAATTAATATTTTTTTAAATTTCAAACGGGAAATTAAAGCTTAAGAATGGTACTTTAAGAAAAAAAAATATTGCGATTCTGTGTGAATGAAAGGAATGCTCAAGTTTTGAGCATGAAAATCGTGTGTTTTCAAAGTCCATAAAGCGGTTTAATTTTCAATAAAGTAAACATTGCCTTATTTTTACTCAATCTTATTAATTAGAATGACATCAATTATCGAAGTTCACTTAAAAATGAAAGGAATATAAAAATAAGAAATGATGACAATGCTGAGACCAAATTACAATGCACAATCAAGACATAACTCGTACCTGTGTGCTAATAAGAACATATTAAAATTCAAATTTCGAGTAAAATTCACGTTAAAAAACTTTTGGTTAACTTTCAATCAATTCATAGTCGATAAACATCAAAATTTGGAGAAAAAAAAATCAGGAATACCAATTTCCATTAAAATTGATGTTAAAAACTCTCAGGTAAGTTTAATTCATTGATTCATAATTAAAAAAAAAAATCACGATAAAAAAAACATCAGAAGACGTTTTGGGCGAGGCACGAGTGACCCCCCGATATCATTTAAGGGCTAATTTCATACCAACAATGCTCGAAAGATAAGGAAAGATAAGGTCAAAAATCGCACAAATTAAGAATTCACTTTTTAAACAGTTATCTGGACCTCTTCATAAACATTACGTTTATGAACTATTGTTTTCTCATGGAAAGCTTGAGGCCTTTGGGCAATTTGCTTCATATTCAGTAGAAGTAATTTTTTTGGGGAAAAAATT
The DNA here is from genome assembly GCA_946863875.1 of Alloplasta piceator. Lineage (NCBI taxonomy): Eukaryota > Metazoa > Arthropoda > Insecta > Hymenoptera > Ichneumonidae > Alloplasta > Alloplasta piceator. Next base: position 71,596,178 of record OX333071.1, read on the forward strand.
GAGCCCAATAGCTAGAAAATTATGGAAGTTCAAACATTCATAGACATTTAAAAAAATCAAAAATATAAAAAATAATTTCATCTTAAATCCATTTTTCAATGTCTTGAAACATTTTGAGTACATTATTGAAAATCTGGATTTTTCGAAATAAAAACAAAGCGTCTCTTATGAGGAAAAAAAATATCAGGAAAATTTAATCGATAAATCTATCGTGTCAAGAAATAAAAGAGTTGGCTAGCGCATTCGAATTTGTTCACGTGAGTGATAATCCATTTTATTTCCTTGGGGGGGGGGGGGGGGGGCGTATAGTCAATTTATTGTGGCATCCGGTGATTTTAGGTTGAGAGTATCTCGCCTATATTTGCATGTATCCGGTTCCCTACCCTTTTTTCTCGTAACTCGTGCGTTTTTGGTTTCGGAAACTTTAGGAAAATCGTCGAAGAGGTCTAGCCAGACGATTAAGCTCGGTGTGCGAGAAAAAAAAATTAAGGGAGCGAGTAAAAGACGAGAGAGAGAGAGCCTCTCGAAGAGAAACCTCTGTACAAGAGATACTTTTTCTTCGATGCGCCTCAAAGCACCCGCAGGAAGGAAGCCGTTTAGGGAGGTTTTGAACTCTCCGCCATAGTCTTGCGGCCATATTTTTTTCACGGCCCGCTGAACACTCTGAGAAATAGCCACTCTGCTCCTGCTCTTTCTCTTCACTCTTTCGCTTCTTCTTTTTCTTCGTCCTCCTCAACGTCTTCGCAAATCTATTCCCTTTGCTTGGATCCAGACAAACATCTTGGTTCTCCATGAAAACTAACCTCTTCTGTACTTTCTCCGCGTTTTTTCTATTCGTTTCTATTCTAACGTTACACTAGAAAATATTGGCAACAACAAATCAAATGAAAAATTGGTTGGATCGCAACTAGATAGTTAATTGGGTCAACTAACCAACCCTATTTTTTAGTTAGCACAACTAAGTCGTTTTCGCTAAGCTGTTTGGTTGAACCAACTAAGTCGTTTTTTTAAAACTTTCTCAAATTTCCATTATTTCCTTGGAAATATTTTGAGCCTTTCAAGAAATCTCACTCCACAGTCCTGTATATTTTATGCTCATATCGTTCGTTACGATTTACATAACTGGACAATAAAATGCAACTCGTGGATATATGACAAAAAGGTCTTTGAGGAAACAGGGAAGCGAAATGGGGTAAAAAGAAATTCGTACATAGGTAGTTTCGAGGGATGAAATACGCTATAAAAATGTAAAAAGGGATATTGGACGAGAGCAGTAAAATCCGTCCGTTTACACGAGTTAGACCGTGGCAATGGGGTTTGTGTGTCCAATGAGAAGAAAATGTCCTTTTATGGGTCTGAAAATGGGAATTCATATATCTGAGCGCCATTGGAAAGGATATGAAGATATAAGAGAGAAAAAAAGTTTGGAGAGAAATCTACGATATCGGCTTGTATGTACAATGTATGTAAATATACACCGATGTATGGAAAGAGATCTCAAAATTACACGCAGGAATCGCAAAGAGACGGTGAAGGGACTCAAGGGGGTAATATGTACATTATTATTTTCCATAGAACCTTTTTTACGATGAAGTCGTATTGTCGGATATGCTTTTGAAACGTGTGAAGCAATTCCTGAACTACGAAACTTACTTTTTTTAAAACTAAAAAAACAAAAAATAATCTCTCTAGATCGACCAAAAGGTTAATTTAGCAAGACAATATAATGACCATAATAATAATAATACACATACCTATAATTACAGTTGTGCATTACGTTGTAATTTCTAATCAAATACACGACATATATATATATATATATATATATATATATATATATATATATATATATATATATATATATATATATATATATATATATATATGGGGCATTCCATACGAAACTGACTAATCCGTAACCCTGACCATTTTTTATTTTGTTGAAAACTTTGTATTTGTACGTTCAGAAAGCAATTTCAAAATTTTTATAGATTTTTGTCTCCACTGTTCTAGCTACAATAAATTTTTCAAAATTTCATACATTTTTTTTTACTGCTCATAACTTAAAAAAAAACGGAGATATCAAAATAAAATAGAGGATCTTTTTTTTCGTTTTGAATTTTAGTTTTATGAAAAAAATACAAAAAAAAATATTAAAACTGATTTTTATATATATATATTTTTTTCAGTGTTAAACCCAAAATATATATTTGTTTAACTTGGACCATTTTGAGTTTTTTGAAAAAATTCACCACTCCTATAGAGACATTTTTACAAGTACTAAAAAATTCGCAGCTTGCGATATTCATAGCTTATATTTTTTGTCTATTTTTGAAGTCATTCGTAACACTCCAAAGATAACGCGTAACGTATAACTTGAAAAATAGATTTTTAAAAAAACACAATTTATGAATATCACAAGCTGCGAATTGTTTAGTACTTGTGACAATGTCTCTTAAAAAGTTGTGAATTAAAAAAAAAATCAAAATAGTCTTAATTAAAAAACAAAAAATTTTGCGTTTGAAACCGAAAAAAACATATAAAAATTAATTTTGATATTTTTTTTGTATTTTTTTCATAAAACTACAACTCAAAACGAAAAAAAAGATCCTCTATTTTATTTCGATATCTCCGTTTTTTTTTAATTATGAGCATTGAAAAAAAAATTGTGTGCAATTTTGAAAATTTTTTTGTGGTTAGAAACCTTGAGACAAAAATCTAAAAAAGATCCGAAAGACTGCTTTCCGTACGTATACAAAAAATAGAAAATTTTCAACAAAATCAAAAATGGTCAGGGTTACGTATTGGTTGGTTTCGTATGGAATACCCCATATATATAATTCGAGTTCTTCGTGCAATCATTTTTGAGAAATAATAATGTTTTGAGAAATAACGACCACTCTTGAAGTTCGTCAATGGCGATTCATCTTCATGAATAATCGTGATTCTGCGTATGAAAAATGCACTCGAATGGCAAAAAAAGAATAAATAAATAATAATAAATAATAAAAGAATCCAAGAATTGCAACGATATTTCAAGTCAATTTGTTCAAAATCGTTATTATTAACAATCATTATTTCCGTAAAAGAAAAAAAGCGATCGTGACAATAACATTTTGTTTATTTCTCGAACGAATATTCTTCGGAAGATTGATTTAACCGGAAATTCACTGAAGCATTCGTATTATCAAATTCCCACGATATATGACCTCGATAAATCAATATATCGCGCACAAAAAATGCACAAAGTGAAGAATTTCGAATAGGAACGCTTTAGGCATGGAAAGAGGAGTGGATGAAAAATATTTCAATTTCCATATATATACATTAGGGTGGTCCTTATTTAGGACTCGGACGAACTTTTTATCAAACGTCTCTCAAATCGACTCCAAATAATTCAAAAACAATACCCTAATTTTTTCAGATTTTTATCTAGACTCTAACCCCTCCCGAAAAGAGGGTAGATTCCTCCATTTGAAATACACGTTTTTCTGCCATATTCTCAGGGTATATTTCATTCTAAGTGTAATAATGTTTTGAAAAATCTGTAAAAATTAGAATATTATCTTTGAATTATTTGTAGTTGATTTGGGGGGCGTCTGATAAAAAATTCGTCCGAGCTCTAAATAAGGACCACCCTAATATCCATAAATACTCGAAAAATTCTCGTGTATATACGGAAACAATGAAATATTTCTGCTACAAAATTAAATCGACGAAAATTGCATTGCACAATTAATAGTAATTTAATAAACGTACGTTTGTTACAGCAATTTTTTTTTTTCGTTACTCTCTATATACTCTACGCTTCTCTCTATCTCTCGCACTCTCACTTTTACTTTTTTTTATTATACAATTTAAAACAATACAATGGTAATTCGTAACGACAATAATGATAATAGCGATAAGCCACGCACAATCACGATAAAATCCATTTATCCTCGAATAATTTATACAACGATACAGGCTGGCAAAAAGTAAAACAATCATTCTCGACAGTTTTTCTCTCGAGCCCGATCTTCATAATTATTTATACACGTAGATTTGATTTTATTTCTCTCCTTTAATATCTCTTTTTATCAGGAAAAATTTATTCATTCATTCGTCTCTCTCCAGTCTCTCGCACGTTCTTTCTTCATTCCTTTCGCCTTTTTTAGCTTCCTATTTATTTGGAACGACATATTTTCCATTTTATTAATGAATAAAAACGACGCGATATACAAGTCAAACAAATTTTTGCGCTATACTTTTTCCAAGCTTTAAACAAGCAAAAGCTTCGAAGAAGAGGAATCTTTTTTTTTTAATATTTTATACATGATGAACTGAAAATAACATGCAAAGGAAAAACTTGTTGCCTCGAATATTGGCGAAGACAGCTCACGCGAAAGTTCCATAACGCATTTTATTCTAATTCCCTTATCCACGCTTCTCTCTCTCTCTCTCTCTCTCTCTCTCTCTCTCTCTCTCTCTCACTGTATCGCTCTCTTTGTCTTTGTCTGACGAGGAAGAGGTTATGGAAAATCTTTGGATGCTGGACACGAAGTCTTCGGAGGGGAGGATGATCTCTTCTGCCATCAACTTTCTTTCTCACTTACATCTTCCTTCGATTACCGTCACTATCATTATTATTATTATTATTACAGGAGAAGAAGAGCATCTTTTTTCTTCCTTGTTCATCAAAAAAGTTCTCCTCGGCGAAAGCACGAGCCATTTATTTTTTTGCTCGCGTTTGTCTCTCGTTTTTCCTTCGACGTTTCTTGAATAATTCTCACTAAAACCTCGTTCACGTAAATATATTTTACACATTCGCGCACACAAACACAGTCCGCGGGTTCTTGTACATTAATTTTTCTTTAATAATACTTTTTAGATCACTGCATTATTCGAATAACACAATATTCGAATAATTCAAATAATTCGAATGGTTCAAATAATTCGAATTTCAAATCGAATATCACTATTCGATTCGATTCGAATGCCCTAATTTGGGCAGAAATGGAGAATTGGACATATTGGAACAAATTTTTGATGACCGGAAGACGAAGAATGATAATTTTGGGAAATTCATTTTTTTCGAATTTTTTCAAGCTCCAGCTATAATTCTAAAAATTGTTTTTTCTTCCAATCTTTCTTATCGTTGTGATAACGGATATAGCGAAAAAGCTAAACGAGAAGAAAAAGAATTTTACGGTTTTGCGATCGATCTCATTTTTCTCCGTTTCTCTTATCTCACCATTTTTATTCCCGAGCAAAGAAAGCTCTTCTCTCCAAGTTACGTTTTTTCCTACCCTTATTTCAATTTCTCTCGCTCTCTTTTTTTTTTGACACACACACACACAATTTCTCGCACTATCTACTGTTTGCACGACCTAATTTTCAGTTTTCCGTTGTCATATGTATTGTACAAAATACGTTCGGGGGTTTTTTTTTTTACTTTGATGTTCATTTTAATGACTATATATTTTTTTTCGTTAATTTACCGACGATAACCAGGCTCAATGAATCACGGGTAACAATCACATTATTGGTTAAACGTTAATATTCACAATTATACAAATATAGTTACACACAACGAGGTACAGAATTTTCGGTAAAGATTTGGTTTTTATTTATCTTCTACGCAGCGAGAAATTCGCGAGATTTCGAATCAATGATTTTTCAATCGATTCGAAATTTTCTCGTCGTATCACTTTGAATATCGTTTTTTTTTTTCATCGCCATTTTCTCGTAGAGTTATTTTCATCTCACCGTCGTTCTTTCAATCGCACGCTGATTTATTCCTTTCAAAATTAAAAAGAAAAAAATTAATTTCTCGTTAGATTTAGTGAATGATGCTGAAAAACTGTTTTCGCTTCCTCTCCGTTCTTTCTCTCACTTTCGCTCTCATTTTACCTGTATAAAATCCCTAGAAATTCCCAATTTACCGTAAATAATTTATAACGAGATTTTTAGGGACTCAAAATCTGTTTTTCCAGAATTCACGTGTTTTTGAGGCATTTTTTTTTTATTGAGACATCAACGAAATTATGTTTTTCTCTTCTCTCTTGGTTTGTTTCAAAATATGGGATACCTCCTTTTTTTCTATTTCCATTCAAATTCAAATTAATTCTGAAGAATCATCCATATATAAGTATCGTAGAATTTTCTCCTTTTTTTTAGTAGGCATTTTTTTGTTGATGCAATCTTTTGTTCATGTTCAACTTCATTCTTCCATCTCGTGAGCTTCTTTATTTATTTGTTTTACGATAAATGATTTTCTAGGAAATTGTGTTGGTTTCTTCTGTTTTTTTTTCTTCTCTGTGATAAAAAGCTACTTATATTCGGATTTCAAAACGATTAGATCTGCGATTTTCGGTTATTATATTTTTTGAGCCATTTTTGCAGGTTGCAATTTTTTTTTTTGCAAATTTTTTCTTTCATGTATTTCAGTGAGTTTTGCGTGTTGAAAAGACACACGGGAAGGACGGCCGTCAATTGAATACAACGGGCCCATAATTTTTGTATACTTTTTTATAAAATTTTTTTGTTTCTTTCTTTCTTTACTTAACTCGTTGCACGTTTCTTATACAAGTCTTTAAATGCCAAAGGTCACTTTTTAAAAATATTAGGTATTTATTTTTTCTCTTTCTCTCTCGTTATTACCTCATTTTCTCGAAATTTTCCGGGGCGCAGACTTTCTCTACCAAACATCAAGTTATTTTGCATTTTTTGCAAACTTTTTTTTTCAATTTTTTCAATTTAACCTCTCATGCTCTCGAGGGGGATCGATTAATAATTCGTGGAATCGGTCGTCGATACTTTTTTTTATCTACGGTATTATGTTTTTATTTTTTTTATTATTACTTCATTCGACATTTTCTCCTCTAAAAAATCCTTCGGATATTATGTACAAGAATTTCCTATCGAGTGAGCTCGGCTGGGCAAAAATCGAGAGACACTCGAATGACATCGATTCGATCGTAATGTTACATATATTTACACGCATCTATTTTATTATTAAATAGATATTGTTCATATCTCTTTTATATATCGTGCCGGACTGAGTTTCAGTGAAACGGGCATTCCGAGTCAAGCGTGACATTTTTTCATAATTCTCTCACGAGACACACTTTAAGCGTGATCTCGTTTGGATGGTTTTTCGTGAATCGTATACCTTCGAATAAGTGAGTATTATGTTTTAAATTGAGAATTAACCCTTCCTTGACACACTGGGGTACAAAATACCCCAGGCCTAAATTTACTTAATTTGAGTGCGAAAATGCACATTTTTTCCTGTTATATTATTTTACTAATACTATTTTTTTTCTTGCAGTGTTATATATTAAGCAAACTCAGTCAAAATTTCAACCATTTTTGTCGGAAAATAAAAAAGTTTTGATAATTTCGTAAAAGTTGTCATTTTTTCAGTTTTTTAGGTATTTAAATTTTTTTTAACATATTTAACTTTAATATTTTACTATAAATCCTGTATAACTTTGGCAAGTAACCTCTTGAGAAGTTTAAAAAAAATTTGCACGTTAAAATATTAAATGGTTTAGTTTATATAAGAATTTTTGTCGCTGGGGTACAAATGACCCCAGTTCAAGTATGTTATTCTGCAGAAGTGTGTCAAGTAAGAGTTAAAACAATTTTAATCAAGCTAGTTGAATAAAATTTTGGAGAAAATTGAACAAATCTTGTTTTAGAAAAATAATACCAAATAAAATTTTGACTGAAATTGAACTTTTATGCAAAAAATTGTACATGAGGAAAAGGAAAATCATCATTGAACGATTCTCAGTATCATTCATTTGGCCTCGTCTCAATTTTTTCCCCTTTCAATTCCGTGAAAAATTATTTTCAAAAATTGGTAAATGAAAAATCAATGTTTATTTTTTTTTAAGCTATATCTGTCGACTAATTGCAAGTTCGAGAGCTTTCGTATTTGCCGCATTAAAAATCTCGTCTGAATTGGACGAAAAAAGTGTTCTTTGATAAAAATCTGTTCGGTTCTGTTCGGATAAAAATTTTATCATTCGGTTAAACTGAACATATTTTTGTAAAAATCTCGTCACACCTTGTACACTCCATTATTTGTTTATATATATTAATATACATATATCTTTTTTAAACAATTCAGCAAATTGTTTGATATTTATAATTTAGTCACTCCTCTTATGTAATACTTACATTTTCATCTATCTAATAGACCGTCTATCGAAAGTTCCTTTTTTTATCGTTACAAGAGGAATTGCACCTTTTTTCATACATTCTCTTTTTTTTCACGAATCTCTTCACACATGCACGTGTTTTTCTGGCCTCTAATTACGAGGTGCATTTTCAATCAACGCTTAATAATTAATATTTCCCCAATCAATTACCATTATCGTCGTTATCGTGTAATCATTATTGTTATTAATATTATTAATAACATGCGTTATTAAAGTACTCAAAGTCGTCGTTCATTTTTCTCTCTGCTCGCAATTATTCATTCGCCCATTTTTTTTCACATTCAAAAATTATCTCATTGGCGACTGATATCATCAGAAATAAAGCTTTGTTTTTATCACATCGCACCCTCGACACTGGCATCTTTACAAGAATGCCTGGACAAGAAAAAAATTCGTTTACATTTAACGAGAGTTTTTGAAAATTTTGTTTTACAGTTTTAATTCTTGTTTATTTTAAGAAAATTATTAAGCGGGATGATTGAAAAATCTCATTTTGACGCACAGATAGTTTATAATTTTTTTAAGTGATTTTTCAATTTCGTCGATTTTATTTTGAGGAAATAAAAATTTGAAGCAAGGTCGCTGGAAATAATGGCCGTCTTTTTTGTGGCTCAAACCAGACGTATGAAGTTAAGGGGAGGCTAAATACCGACATTAGCACCTCGAAAACGGATTCCAGACTTGCTCTGGCACGAATGGATGAAAATCAATCAAATTTTGATCAGAATCATCAGAATTATGGCACAAATGGAGCCCCACTAAAAATTTTTCGCAAAACGAAAGAAAAAATTACAGATCCGATTATCATCAATAATCTGTAATTGAAAATATTAAATTATAATGTTTTTACGGCATTTCGGCTAAAACCAAAAGTGGGGCTCCATAACCAACACCAAAGTACGAATATCGATACGTCTTTGACATTATTTTATGAAAAAACCGCGACGTAAGTTTGGAATCCAAATCACGAGATAAATGTTGATAAATTTCGTGTTTTATCGAAAAATGGCGTAATGTAGTTCACAGAAATCCGAAAGAGGGCAGCCCCATGTGGAATTCCTATGAAATAAACATGACTTTCATCGGACTTCGATCCAAACTGTCTGACAAGGCAGTGGCAATTAACGAAAACGTTGATTTATGTCTCGCATTTGCATTTAGCAATTCATTCATCATCAATTCATAAATTCAATTGATTTTCAACCACCGTTATTGGAAAAAGTTTGGACAGCGATTTTGAGTCGATAATGTAGGGTTTCAGTAATAATGTCGGTATTTAGCCTCGCCTCAAGAATCGAATTTGAGAGAGTGAGAATCACGTTTGTATATTTATAAAGAGGGCTTTTTGTGCTCGAGGCATCGCGGACAAGCCAGACCGGAAGTCCAGAGTGACAATTTCCCAGTTTGCGGGCCTTTGTCGCAGGACGAGAGTACATCGGGGTCCGTTTGGACGCGCGACGAGAGGAAAAAGGAAAAGGTAAAGAAAGAACCGTGGAAAATTGAGTTTGCGGTTACTCGAGGGTGTGCGAGAAATGCGAGCGGACTCTTTCTCTCATTTTCGCCGAGCGAGATGAGTGAAGGTAAGCCTTCTGATGGAGAATTGCGATTCAAGTCTGGGTGGGAAGAAATCGTGGTGATAAAGAGCCGCGAGTGCCGAGAAAACGAGGAAAAAGGTGGAGAGAAGAGTCGAGTGAGAAGAAAATACGATGGCAGGGGAATGAAGAGACGCCGCAGAAAGGATCCCAAACGAGAAAAAGAGTTATTTGGAGAAAGTGAGAGACTGGAAAAAATCACGGTCATGAAGAGGTAAAAGTCGAATTGAAAATTGTAGTTTTTTTCTCCAGCGCGTTTTCCCAATAGTTCTTTTTCCACGAGCTTTTTTCAATAGTTTTTTCGAAGATTTTTCCTTTGGCTCTTTTGAAGGTTTATTTAATTTTTCCGGTTTTTCCAGAGCATTTCATTCCAGACATCTTTTTCGGAGTTTTTTTTTCAGGCATTTTTAGAATTTGTTTTTTCTTCTACCAATTTTCGTATTCTTTAAAAAATTATCGATATCTCAAAATTGTAGTGCTTCAATAAGACTGAAATGTTTAGAAAGCGAGTAAAAAAAGCAATTTCTCCCTCATTATAATTTTTCTCTCCTCCCCATTTTCTACTTTATCGTTTATTAATTTTTCCTCACTTATTGTTTATTTTTGTTTCAACAATCATGGCTCTCTTTTTCATTTAACACCCCTCATAATTCAATATACGTACTTTCTCATTCGCGCCGTATGCTTTCTCCTGTGAATTCTGGATTGTAAACGCTTGAAAAATCCTGAGAGGTCGTAAAAGATCACGGCGAGAGCTTGCTGCTGCAGCTATATCGTTTTTTTTCCTTTCACGAGTTTCCCAGACAGCCGAGCTCGAATTTCTTTGCAATTTTTTTTTTTTCCATTCGGATTACCGGGACTTCATGTTGTATAGATTTTCCATAAAAGTGTGACGAGAGAAGGAGAAAAATCGTGGAAGAAGAATATTACTGAAAAATCGATATCTCCAATTCTCATTCTTTTCTTTTTGATTCAATTGGTTATTCTTACGATTTTCCATCGAACTGTGATCGTAGATTGTGATTGAAAATTTTCAATACATTTACGATTATTTTTCATTCTTATTCATCAATATATTCGAAAAAATGATATATTTGAAATAAATGACTCACTGTTTCTCGATTCTTGCTCATAAACACGAAAAAAAAAAATTCTTTCGTCGATCTCTGTCCCGATATTTCATTGTAAATCGTCGTTTCACCCAACATGCACTTTATCCACTTTTTTCCTCCCCCGATTGCGGCAGAAAACGTAGGAAAAAAAGCGTACCGAATCCTAAGAACGAAAAAATTGTACCCAAAGGACTTTCCAGTGGAAAAATATTGCTATTTTTTTTTTTTTGACATGTCCGCGACGCTACTTTATTATTTATCTTTTTTTTCTTACAAAACACACGAGAGAGGACTTCATTGTTATTAAATTCGACACGATTTCATGGAGACGCGAACGAATTTAAAAAAATATGAAGAGGATGTAGAAAATGAAACGATCGAAAATCACGAACAATTGATAAAATAAAATATTGACAATAAAAAATATTTAAATATTTAAAATTGATATTTGAAGATGAATATTTAAAATTAAATTGAATTTAAATAATTAATTAATTGAATGAAATTAATTAAAAATAAATATATAAAAATATAAAAAAATTGAAAATATTTAAATATTTAAAATTAATAATTGCAAATATTTTCTTGAATCTGATATATGAGGCATTCTACGTCAAGTCAGCCACCCCATTTCTTGAAATCGCCAGTAATCGCTTACAAATTTTTAGAAAGTAGTTCTCACTATCAAGAAAATTTGTGATTTTCTTCAGATTTTTAAATTACACTTTTTAGCCGGAAAAAATATAAAAATTTTGTTTGTCCCATTTTGTAACTCGAAAATTATTCATCGTACGAAAAAAAAAGTACAACATAAAATTTAGGATTTTCAACGTGCTTTTCACTGAAATTTTTTACAAACTCCTCCGAAAGCTCTATATGGCATTTTCGGAGCAAATAATGTTTTATTATTTTTTCCCTCAGAATTGACATCTTCGATTCGTCTGTAGTTTTAACAGTTTTTTACTTGATATATTTACAGACCATAAAAAAATTGGCGTAGGGGAAAATCCATTATTTCAAATGCATTTTTATTGATACAATCTATCGTTATAAAGTGATTTAACGAAATAGTGTAGATATTGATATTTTATCAATATTAATCGTAGACAGGGAAAAATAATAAAATAATCTCGTTTTTATACTGCGAAGACGATTTCAGGAACAAAGCAGTATCATTGCTTCATTCCCAAAAATCATGCCCAGATCGAACTAAAAAAAGTACTCATTGGCCATAAAAACGTCGGTGTATCCAAAGAGGGTAAATTAATTCTTTTTTGCAATCGAGAGACGTGAGTAGCCTTTGACTCTAATTTGAATAGACTCTATCGGTGTACATGGGTCCATTGATAAAGTTTATTAAAATGTACAAAAATATATTTAAAAAAATAAAAATGAAAAAAGTTTAAAAAAATTGAAAAAGTACAAAAAATAAACAAAAATGCGGGCTTTAGAAAATATCTATGGATAGTCTCAACCCTGTTAATGCACAGAGAAATTTGTGTATTCATTTGGGATGAAAAACGCATGGGAAGGAATGGATTCCCCACTGAGCCAATTTTTTCATAGTCTGTAAATATATCAAGTAAAAAAATATTTGAACTACAGATAAATCGAAGATGTCAATTCTGAGAAAAAAAATATCAAAACATTATTTGCTCCGAAAATGGCATGTAGAGCTTTTGGCGGAGTTCGTAAAAAATTTCAGTGAAAAGTACGTTGAAAATCCTAAATTTCATGTTGTACTTTTTTTTTCGTACGATAAATAATTTTCGAGTTACAAAATGAAACAAGAAAATTTTTTGTATTTTTTTCCGGCTAAAATACGTAATATAAAAATCTGAAAAAAATTACGAATTTTCTTGACAGTTGGAACTACTTTATAAAAATTTGTATGCGATTTTTTGTGATTTCAAAAAATGGGGCGACTGGCTTGACGAGGAATGCCTCATATATCAGGCGCATACTTTTCGATAATTTATTCAGCCGATCCATCGAGCAACAAGTAGCATGATGTTGAAATTTACGTCGTTTTTGCAACGAAAATAAGTTTTTTTATATGCATTTTTCCAAGCCTTTGATGAAGATCGCAAAAATAAATTTCAACGGTTTTTTACTCTGAAAACTTCTCAATAGAAATGTATTTTCAGTCGAAAAAAAATTCGTAGAGCTGTAAATTTGCCATACTAAATATAATTCAATGGAATAACTGTCATATTTGAAAAATAGATTAAAAAATGATTTTTGAGAAAGATTTCTTGAACGAGTGGCTCAGCTTTATTTCCGGTATTTTAGTCAAATATTTTTTTCGCATTTACTTGAATAAATTTTCATCAGTGTAAGTTTCTCGAGGTACTTCGCAAAGTACCTTGCAAAGTACAGCAGTACTTTTTTTTTTAATTCATTATTTACACTTTTCAAATTTATTATTGAATTTCAATTTTTTAATGTCGAATAAATCAATGATAAAATTTGATTGAAAAAAAAAATCATACTCCAAAGAATTTTCCCACAAACATCACAAACACCGCAAACGTTTACGATGATCTTATCACGAGCGAAAATCGCACAAATTGCAAATCTAATAATTTCGTTGGACCTCTTCGAGTGCGAATCGTTATCGGAAGAAAAAGTTGATAGTCAACGAAGTTGAAAGAGAAGAAGGAGCGAAATTCATCGTCTCAATCCGGGGAAATGTAGCGAGAGTAAAGGTCGATTAGAGGCGAAAGTAAAAACGTGTGTAGCATTATTCAATTTTTTTTTGCGATAAATTTTACATTTATTTTTGATAAATATAAGGATAACATTTCTTTTTTTTTCTTTTCAGTAATTTTAACACTAATTTGCAGTGAAACGTTACACAGGCGCATATATAAAAAGAAACAACAACGGAAAAATTGGGGAAAAAACGGAAAAAAAGTTTTTTTTTAAATGGCGTCGAATAAAAATGATTGTTCATTAAAATTAACGATGCGAGGAGAGTCGCGAGGAATCTCTGGTCGAAAATATCGACGATCGTCTCTCGAGTGTCCTTTTTTTTTAAATATAGTTGCTTCTAAAATGTATATCAATAGATATATACATGCAACGTATAATTCTCAATCGATCGATTTGAATTTCGAGGGGTGCAATTTTTATCACCCTCGCACAAACGTAATTGCACACTCTCTCGTCCGTAAAATATACAATTTGTCTATCTCTTTCGTCGTTTTTTTTTTCGTAAAAAATAAAGAATTCTCAAAGCGCGAAAAATTACGATGAAGAAACAGAACAGCCCATAAATTCGTGTACAAGCAGCGAGTGTCGAGGATCGATTCAATTTTTTCTCGCTGACGCGAAAAACGTTGAAAAAATGTTCAAAAAAAATTACAATAATAATACAAAACAATTTCATATGGGGCATTCCATACCAAGTCGACCTGAGCGTGACCCTCGATCTCGCTGATTTCGTTTACGATTTTTTATATAATTCTTCCAACTGAAAATAGCATTCAGAATTTTTTTTCAGATTTTTAAAACCAAATTTGAGTACGTTATGATTCTTTGAACATTTTTTTCGAAAACCTCGAGGCCCGTAATTTAAAAATCTGAAAAAATTCTCAAAAATCCAGTGACAAAAATGAAAATTTTTGACCCAAAATTCATGATGTCCAGGATTTCCTTTCCACCTCGATTTTAGGTTTTTATGAAGAAAACGTAAAAAAAATAGATGCAAAAATTGATCTACCGTGAAAAGTGGCTTGAATATTTGTATTGTTAATCAACAATTTCCAAAAATACTTGGTTAATTTCTGCATCTATTTTCTTTACCGTTTCTTCATAAAAACCTAAAATCGAGGTGGAAGCGAAAGCCTGGACATCATGAATTTTGGGTCAAATATTTTTATCTTTGACACCGGATTTTTGAGAATTTTTTCAGATTTTTAAATTACGTCCCTCGAGGTTTTCGAAAAAAATGTTCAAAAAATCATAACGTACTCAAATTTGGTTTTAAAAATCTGAAAAAAATTCTGAATGCTATTTTGAATTTGAAGGATCATATAAAAAATCGTAAACGAAATCAGCGAGGTCGAGGATCACACTCAGGTCGACTTGCAATGGAATGCCCCATATACATTAGAGGGAAAATAGAGGGCGGCGGGGGGAAAAGGACACAGTGAGGAGACGTTTTTGAACGTCGTCTCACTCGATCAATCACGATCTCGCAATGAACATATATACATGTACGTGAATATACATTGGTGTGCCAATTTTAATTTTTTTTTTTTTCATTTTCAATCCCGCACACAAAATGATTTATCCTCGATGGAAAATAATACTCAAAATCACTCCAAGCGTTTGAAGATCGACACTAATTACGAAAATTGATATAAAAAAAAGTTTTTTCCCCATTTCCTTTCATCGTCCTTCTCAAAAACCAAATTCACAATCGGAGGCAAAAAAAAAGAATATTAATATTAGTACACAATTAATTAATAATCAATAAATATTATTATTGATAAATTATTAACCATCAATAAATTAATATATTCAAAAATATATTATAATAATCATTCAGTCGCAATAAAAACTTTACATTACATTTTATGATGCATAATAAATCTCGTCGACAGTGTTAAAATTCTCAGATTTTTGTTACACGTGTATTTTATTATCTAAAGTTTATAAAAAAAAAAAATAAAATAAACAATCTCCGTTCAATTCTCGTAGATTTTTTTTTCGATGTCTGTCGAATTTAAGGAATATTTTATTCTAGAGATTAACGAATTATGGATTAAAAAATTGTCAAATTGAAAATGTCAATCTTCGAAGCTCTGGAGGGATCTCGAAATATTTTTTCTGCGACTCGATCTTTTGCCAGGATTTTCTTCTCATGAAAAAAAAAATGTATTTTGCAGAGCGGAATAAAAAAAAAAGCCCAATAAATCGCCACGCTAATGACCATATATGGAGCATTCATTGTCAAATTGACAATTCACCGGCTCAGATTCGGTTCAAGTTCTTTTTCGTTATCAATGCGATCCCACAGGAGGAGCGAATTTTTCATCGATTTCGTTTGATCAAAAATAATATTGCAACTGGATTGGATATTTTTCTGTCTATGGTATAGGATTTTCCGAGAATCGAATCATTAACGAGACTCCGAGAGATCGAGGGTCAGCACCCTGTCGATTTGACGTGGAATGTCCCATATACGAATATGTATATGGCTATTTAAAAAAAAAAAAAAAACATCTTGGCTCATTTTATTCGTTCTTTTTCGTTTTCCCCTTTACGTTCGCGCCTCTCTCCTTCTTTTTCTTTCTGTGCGTTTTGACGTCAAACAATTTCGCCATTTTTTTTCATCGCTTTGTTTCCCATCTATGCATGGATTTCGTCCCACTCATTTAATCTCTCTCTCTCTCTCTTTCTCTCTCTCTCTATCGCTCGTATATAATCCTAAGAATTGTAAATACTATTATAATATAAATATATATGTATATACATATTAGGGTGATTCAAAAAAAAAATTTCTTCTCTCAAACAGGCTCAGAAGTTTCATTTAGGTATAAAAAAAAGGCCCTTTAAAATATGAGCTCTCAATATTAATAGTAACATCGTCCTCATCGCACTTTTCGATTTTCCAAAAGAATGACATGGGAAAAATTATTTTTACGTCTTCTGATTTTTATAACTGGCAAAGTTTAGATTTTAGATTTATCATACGGGAAATCTACGAACAAATTTTTGTAGAGAATTGATCGTTCTACAAAAAAAGCTCTGCGTTACTTTTTGATAAGTCCACTCGTTCAAGGTTATTAAATGTCAAAGTTTAATTTTTCGTAAATTCGGCCAATTTTTAGATATTATACCGGAACTCTTTATCATTTTATCGAGAAAATGTAGATGAAATTTCATGTGAAACATAAATGAAATTTTCGAGAAATGTTAACCAATTGTTCTCACTATAATAATAATAATAATAATAATAAAAATAGAACGCTTTAAGATAATTGTGCAGCAGAAATTAGCTTGAAAATTTATTTTTTTTTTGTTTCTTTTTATTTAAAAATAAAAGCGAATAAGAATTTACTGTCATAAATGTCATTTTCTTAATATGAAAATAAATTTTTTAACCTAACTTCTGCTGCACAATTTTCTTAAAGCATTCTATTTTTTTATTATTATAGTGGGAATTGTTGGTTAACATTTCTCGAAAGTTTAATTTATGTTCTACATGAAGTATCATCACATTTCGTCGACATTTTGTCAATAAAACTAATATTTTCGATGTAATATCTAAAAATCGGTCAAATTTACGAAAAATTAAACTTTGACATTGAATAACCTTTGAACGAGTGGACTTATCAAAAAGTAACTCAGAACTTTTTTTGTAGAGCGTTCAATTCTCTACGAAAATATTCCTGTAGATTTCTCGTATGATAAATCATTTGCGAGCCATTAAAATCAGAAGACGTAAAAATAATTTTGCCCATGTTATTCTTATGAAAAATCGAAAAGTGCGATGAAGACTATGTTAATATTAATATTGAGAGCTCATACTTTAATGAGTCTTTTTTTATACTTAAATTCAATTTTTGAGCCTGTTTGCGAGAATTTTTTTTTTTTTTTAATCACCCTAACACATATAATATATATATTTATAAATATATATATATATATATATATATATATTTATATATATACGTGTGAAACGTGGTAACAAATAATGAAACGCTTGAAAAAATTGCACGTTATACAAACTCAGTGGTTGCGCTCTTCATTATCAATAAACATTCACTCACTCTTTGCCTCAATATTTTCTCATCATTTTTCAATTTCCTCGAACAAACGCGATCGCCTGAGAAAATTATCTCTTTATCTTGAATTTTGTTCATTTTTTTCTCGGCGATTCGACGAAAAAGCACATTATATCGATCTTTCATTCATCTTCTTAATTTCATTAACATTCGTTCGCATACTTATATATGTATTTCTTACACACATGCACATATATTAAGTTTCGTTTTCCTCTTTCGTTTTCACTTCAATGTATATTCATGTATATACTTAATTAATTAATATCGTGACTCGCGTGACGTCACTACGTTAGATCGGGCACGTTTTATCACTCTCTCTCTCTCTCTCTCTCTCTCTCTCTCTCTCTCTCTCTCTCTCTCTCTCTCTCTCTCTCTCTCTCTCTCTCTCTCTCTCTCTCTCTCTCTCTCTCTCTCTCTCTCTCTCTCTCTCTCTCTCTCTCTCTCCGCGCTCTCTCTCTCTCTCTCTCTCTCTCTCTCTCTCTCTCTCTCTCTCTCTCTCTCTCTCTCTCTCTCTCTCTCTCTCTCTCTCTCTCTCTCTCTCTCCCGCGCTCTCTCTCTCTCTCTCGCTCTCTCTCTCTCTCTCTCTCTCTCTCTCTCTAAATCCTAGTTTTTTTTTTCAATTTTCATTTTTCCTCATTTATTTGCACTCTTTCACGCTCGGATTCTCTCACACATTTAATCCTAAATACGATGTTGACGCTCTACGAGTGTATCAATTAATTTATTTGGCCACTGAACATTTAAAATTTAGTCCTCTATCGTCCGCGTTAACTTTTTTTATTTTTTATTTTTATTTTTCGTTTCCTTTCTCCCTATTTGACTGCTATAAATTTAGTCTCGCGAGTTTATTATTCTCTTTCGTTTTTTTTTTTCTGTTCTCGTTTCTCGAATTCCGAGATGACTTCGATGGCTCAAAGGATTATTTGTTCTGTCTTTTTTTCGAACAAGGAATTTTTCTCATGCGCTTTTCACGTTTTTTTTTTTTTCGTTCGTTCGCGTTGATTTTCATCTCTTGTTCTGTTTTAGTCTGTTCTTTCTCTATTTTCCCCGGGACAAAGTCCGTCGGAGTTGGTATTTTCTCTGAGTCGAGTTCAACAACTTTGATCGATTAAATGGCAAAGTGGTTTATTTTTTTTGTTTTTTTTTTGTTTTAGGTCGTCACGAATATTTCAACGTTGGCTCTGCAGAGTTTTGTTCCTCCGCCCCTCCCGATTTAAATCCTTTTGTTTTTCCTTCTCCAAAATTTTTCACATTTTTCCCATTTTCATATCTAAAGCCGTAAACTCTCGAATCGTCTTTATTCCAACACAATTGTCGCTAATTCAACGTTACCCGGCAAAAAAATTTTCCTATAAAATCTCTCTCCCTTTTTTTTTCGTTCCCAATACGCGAATTTGCGTCGCGCGCGACCGTTAAAAAGGTCAAACGAAATTTTTTTTTTTTTTTAACTCGAAAATTATCGTTGGTTCTCTCGTTGCTGTTTGTTTCAGTAACAAATTTCAATAATGCGCGACGTTAATTTGGTATAATCAACAAACCGTTTCAACAAAATTTTCCTAATTTCCAATCACTTTTCCATATCCCTATAATTCATCGTTAAATAATTTCTCTTTTTTATTCTTCATACTTTTTTTCCTCTTCCTGCAACGTGAACATTTTCCTTCTTCGTTTTCCTCGCTCGTTAGATTTTTCCATGGACTCGTCGATCACAACGACGAAGACGCGGATTTCAACGTAATTAATTGGCAGTGATTAACGTTTTTTTTTTTTCGAATAAACGCTCGATGAGAAACTCGGCCAGTGTTTTCCATATTTTTGTGGTTGTGTTTTTTTTTTTTTTTTTGTGATTTTCTCTCCTCTATTTTCCCTCGTGTGCCAAGATACTTGCTCAAAGAAAAATATATATATATATATTTTTGTTTTGTTTTCGTGGACCAACATTTCCAAGATCTGGATTGTATTTTTGGCGTTTGCAGTATTATTTCTTCTTATTATCTCCGTTCTCCGTAATCCGTTTTACTATCATCGCGGTTCTTGAGAGAACTTATCACATTTTGGTGAGTCTAGGGCCATTCGCGAAAATCAACAGTCGAGAAAAACACATTCGTTAGTCTCTTCGTAACATTTTTTCCTTTCCCCTAATTTTCGTAGTTTGGAAACAGAGAAACAATGGATTTTCGCCATGACAGAGACACGTGACGCGCGTGTTTTTTTTGTTGGTGTGTGTTTTGCAGATTTGTGTGCGTGCATTTTCATTATTCACGAGTAGAGGATTTCCCATGCGGGATTATTTTTTTGTTCTTCATTCGTTCATTCTCTTCGGTTTATCTTTTTTTGCCACGTTTTTTTTTTTTTTTTTCGATACGCAGCAGACTCGTACTTAAATATCCCAAGTTCCAAATTTGTTTGTTATTACGTATTATTAGACGTGTCTTTTCATGTGAAGGGCGAGATGATCACTGCGGGAAAAGCATCTGTCGCAGTGCCGGCATTTGAAAGGCTTTGCTCCTGTGTGCTTGCGATAATGACGCGTCAGCTCATCCGAACGTGCGAATCGCCATTCGCAACCCTCCCAGCTGCATTTGTACGGTTTTTCGCCTGTAAAAAAAAAACAGAAAAAAATGCATCAAAAATGTTTCTCTTATTTACGTACGTTTCTCTTAATTAACAAATTTATTTAACGAATATCCCATATTCTCATGTGAAATCAACCACACTGAGAAAAAAGTTCAGTTAAAACAAGTAAATTCATTTACACTAGTGGAAAAAATTAAAGGATCAAAAAATTTTCCCAAATTTTTAGTGGTTTTCAACATTGCTGTATCTCAGTGAAAAATGGTCGTATCGAGGTCTAAAAAAAAGCATTTTGAAGCTTGAAGTTTCTAGTTTTTAGATCTTTTGGCGAAAAAAAATTCGAAGCTGCAGATTTCACGCAATTATGAGAAATACAAAGAAAAAAAAATTTGGCATATTTGCATTGCTTTTGTTTTGGCTGTAATTTTTGGGGAAAAATTCTTCCAGCTAAAACATTACAAGGACCGGATAGCTTGTTTATTTAGCTTCAATTTGCTTTTTTTGAGATCTCGCTGCGATCATTTTTCGCTGAGATATCGAGCTTTTACGAAAAAAGACACTTTTCTGTTTGACCATTGATATCTCAGCAACCAATGATCGCACAGAAATCAGAAGGGGCGTTTCACAAACTTGAATCAATGCTCTACAAGAATTGTCAATGGTTTTTTGAAAAAAAAAAATGTTTTCCATCCTTGCCATGAATTTGAAAAAACAGGAGAAAAAGGGCTATTTATGGTTTTTTAGAAAATCAACGGCCAAATTAAAAATATTGACAAAACGACTAATGTTGAGCGTGATTTTTACAGCTCAATATACCCCCAAAATCCCTGTAAAGTTTCAATTTGATCTATCGAACGGTTTTTTTGTTTCAAGCAATGAAATTTTTGAAAAAAATTCAAGGATCATGTTTATTTCCCCTTTACAGCTATGATTTTGATGATTTCTAGTATATTTCAACTAAATAAATTTAGCTGTAACGAAAAAACAATTCGTATTTTTAATCACACAATTTATTTGGAACAAAGATATTTATTTGATTGAACTAAAACTTTGCGCATTCAAGCAACGATTTAACCGATTTAACTAAAACTTGCACTGTATCTTTGTTGAATTACCAAAATGATCTCGTTGAACGTCCGGAAACGAATATTTGGTTGAGTCAAACAAATTTTTGCATTTTCAACAAAAAAAAATTTTCTCAGTGCAAGAGTTGGAATCGACCCCTCTCAATTTCGATGAAATTTGGTCAGAAGTTTTCGTTTTCAATAGAACAAAGTTCTACCAAAGGAAAAAAAATTGAATTTTTTTTTCGAAAGTTATACAAAATTCAAAATTTCACAATTTTTCAAATCTGTCAAGTTTATTTTTTAAATATCTTGAAAACTATTATAGTTACGAAAAATCGTTCTGAATTAGTTTCAAAGAGTAAACTTGGGGCTAAGAAAAAAAAAATATTCCGAAAAAAAATTTTGAAAAATTATGAATTTGGAGAATTTTGAATGTTCAAAAATATGTTGTATTTTCAAAACTTGAAAACGATACATTTGAATCGAAACATTTTTCTTCATATGCAAAGAGAATATTGAACCACTTCGATGTTTAATTGAAGCGAATTTATTAAAGTAAATAATGAGAAATTAACGAAAATATAATTTGAATAAAAACTACCCTCTCGAAAATAGAAGATTCGAAATCTTCATGTCTCTGAACTATTTACTCCATTATCAAAGATTAGAATTTAAAAATAATTATCTTGATCATCGATGATCTAATCAAATCGCATAAATGTCCCATTGGCCGGCATTTAAATAAACATTAATTTCGTTAAAATAAAGAACAAGATGTATAAATGAATTTCGCAATGTAGAATTTGGAAAAATCATTTTTTTTCTTCATATTCTTTAAGTTTAGACCTTTAAGAATATATCCTCGAAAGGAAATTTTTTAATTCCAATAATTCACGGAGTTATAGCTATAACTAAAAGAGCGTCACTAAAATAGCTATTGTAGTGACGCAGCAACTACACCCGTCACGTTAGAGCATAACTTTAAGGAGGTATTCTGGTCAGAAATTTTAAGAAATCAATTTTTTTTTGCATATTCCCAAAGTTTAGACCTTTAAGAATATATCCTCGAAAGGAAATTTTTAAATTCCAATAATTTACGGAGTTTTAGCTATTTTAGTGACGCAGCAACTATACCCGTCACGTCGGAGCAAATCGGACTAAAGACGTTTTTCTCAAACCCGATTCACTTCAAATTTTTTACCAATCTTCAATGTATGACTCTTTATCGCCCCTATCATTTTAGCATCAAAATATTTTTTTAATATAGTAAAAAAATTAAAAGCTATGAAAAAAAAGAGTCGAAAAATGCCTTTTTTTATTCAGACAGCCGCCATTGCGCGGAATTTTTTTTCCGTTTTCTCTGAGGTTGGGACTACAACGACATTCTTACTAATTAAGAAACTTTTTTTAAATGTTGTATCAGATGACTAGAAAGGTTGCAATCGTGTCAGCCAGCACACCCCTTTTTTAGCCCCAACTTTACGACCTTATATTTAATTTCCATTTTTTTTTTCAACTTTTTCGCGGTTATAGTCAAAATATTAATAAATATGATGTAAAAAAATGGTACAAATATACATTTTTTTATCAACCTCGACAAAACGTTTAAAATCAATGTCTCTACCCCAGAATACCCGCTTTAAGATGGGGGGGGTGGATCATAATAAAACAGCGACGAGGAAGCAGCAACAACGCCTGGGATAAATAATTGGTTAGCGAGGACTTGCAACCAATGTCGTACAGGAAAGACGACCGTGGGAGTTGACGTTGAAGAGTTACGATAGGAACAAACTACCACCCACGCTGTCGTGACAGAAAGGGGGTTGTAGCGAAGCCGGTAAGGAAAACGTGGCATAGGGGTGGAATGGGCGAACACAAGAGAGACAATGCGGGGTCACCACCTGTGGCGCGATGTTACCACTCAAGTCGCTTAACAAGCCAACGAAGACGGGCATGGAAGGGGTGGTAATACGGATGGTTGGTGGAGGATATATGTTCTCTTCGACGTCGAGTTTCGTGGCTGATGCTGCTGTTCTCCCTTGCAATCGGTAAATGGGCTCGTGGTCGAGATATATAACCAAAACGAGAGAGAGGGGGGGGGAGGGGAAGGCAACAGGAAGAGAGAGGGATGATAATGCGATTGAGTGATCGACCTCAAGATCGTGCCGAAGCCGACGGGAAGTAATGTTATCATGCATACTTTTTTTTTTTTTGTCAAATCGCTATGTCGATTTTTCTTTATCACTGCCTTCAAGGAAAAGATAAATTATGCTGAATTTTCGGGATGAATTTTTTTGAATATTAAAAAAAATACTCTGTGAACTCTTCACGAAAAAAAAATGATCAGTGAGAACTGCTGAGATACCCATTAATTTTTACAGTTTTCCCCATCAACGGCGCCTTCTGGAAGGGCAAACAGTGAAATTTGCATATTTCCATTATCCAGGGCCCGTGAAAAAATTGCAGTGTACATTGTAAAAATTGAAAAGAACGTAGTATATTTTGCGGTACGTTTTTTTATTTTTCACTGAAAATACTGCAATTTCTAAAATAAATTATAGTGTAGTGAAACGTTTCGATATTTGAATAAATTCCAATTTATTCAAATATCGCAATAAACCGTTATTTATCCTCGCTCAGGCGCATAGCTACGAGGGCTTGCACTTGACTAATTAATCGTGAGATCAATTAATGAAGCGAATTTAGTTTAACCTTGCACCCATAAAGAGCACGAGCATCACCGAAATGCAATGGTGATCTGTTAAGAAAATGTAAGCTTCGGTCCATAGGACTGCTCGACCACAGAACGCGGGTGATGTTCCAACAATTGTATGTCAATTGAGGACGCCGATGTTGGTAATACATCGGACCTTATAGGTGCTCGGTGGCTCTCTCGCTGGCGCGAGAGGGCGCGCCGCCCGACGCTATCTAGCGGATCTCGGGCGAAACGCAGAGATCGTGGCACGCCGCAGGTCGTCCCGTTAAAGTGCCACACTGTAAAAATTGAAACTGACGTTGCATATTTTGCGGCGCGCATTTGATTTTTCACTGGAAACACTGCAATTTTTAATCATGTGCTTTGAACATTCTACAGAGACCATTGCAAATTTTACAGTTCAAACACAGTGAATTTCGTCGTTTCTGCTTGTTATTTCTACTTTGTCATTTTTTTTGCGGTGAACATTGCATTTTTTACAGTGTAAATCAGCATTTATAATGGTTTGAAAAGTAGAAACTACATTAAATCCATTCATTTATAATGGATTCCCAGTAAAACACCTGAATTACAGTTCTGGCCCGTACATTCTGCATTGAATTCAGTAATTTTTTAAACATTACACATGAATTGTCACTGATCATTTTTTTCCGTGTTGGATTGCATTTGCCACAAAAAATGTATATATTCAGATATTGCTGCACTTTTTTTACTCATACAATACTTTTGACTCAGAGCTTATTTTCTTCGAACCAAGCAAGATTCGATGATCGATAGCAATAAAAAATTAAGTTTCTCCTTGATTACGAATTCATCGGAATATTAATCAATATCTGAATGAATAATAGTGAAAGAGAGAGTACGAAAAAACAATTTAACTCTTTTCCCTGAAACTTCTGATCCAAGAAATGAGAAGAGAATAACAGAAGGCGTTAAACGAGAATGCCTTTATTTAAGATCTCATATCTTTAACGCTTGGCGAAAGCGTCGTTACGAGACTGGAGAATGACAGAAAGTAATGAAAGAAGGAAAATTGATGTCGCAAAAGCCTCTCCCAACGTTGAGAAATAGACGAAGAGAAAAAAAAAGTACTCGGCAAGTAATAAGAGTACATCGTGCTCAGACGAACACGATCCGTTCTCAGATCTCTGCTCATTCTCTCTTTTCCTCGCGTTTGACACTGGCAAACTCTTTCCTCGTGACGAAATGGCCCTGGACGCGTGAGAGAGGACGACGGATGCATCTTCCGGGCTATAGAAAATAGGGGTAGTCGAGAAGGAGGAGGTGGTTGAGTAAAGGTTGCCAGGAAAGGACGAACAGAGGTCGACGTCGACAAATCCAGTCGGAACGTGGAGCGGCATAACCAAATTCGACCTCATTCCCCTCCAGCTCGTCCCGACGCTCTGTCACCCTCTACCCTTCGTGGAATAGGGGTGGATTTGTGTGTCCTCTCGCTAAAAGACCAACAAAAATCTAAATCTTCTCTCTACACCACCCAAAGACTTTTTCCACCCATTTTAAACCAAAAATTCCTTCCTTGAACCACTCACCCCCGCTTCCCACATTCAACCCCTCAACAATGTGCACCCCTCTCCGCATGTGCTCGCGGGAACATTTTTTTTCTTTCTCCTTTCGCCCTTCGCAACTAATACTAGACGCTTTTTCAAACTGAACGTATGGAAGCTGAAAAGGGGCGCGTTGGAAGAGTGTAAGAAAACACGACACTACCAGATCTCAATCTTCCTTTTATATCCTTCGGCTGGAAAGAGAGAAATGAGAATGACTTACGACAACGCTAGGGGTCGATGGGAGAACGTGTTCCCCCTCCTCACGCCCACGTGCCCGAGATATGGTTGTGCGCTTGCGCGTGCGCGAATATCTGCGCGAAGGGCGTGCGCGAATCCGCTAGTCTCTCCCTCTCTCTCTCTTTCTCTCGCTTCGTCGTAGCGCGGCGGGGTAGAATTTCATGGCAAAAGAGAACGGGAGACCCTGCGAGAAGATTTCTTCTATTCCCGTTGAACAATGTACTATACTCGTGTTGTATGTATGTATATAGTGTCTTTCCCGTCTTGCGTATCTTGTCTGTTGCGCAAAAGTGTTCCTGGGAAGTTTGTTTAAAAAAAAAAAGTGCGTTTCAAGTTATTTCATTGCTCTTTACGGTTATTTGTCCTTCTAAATAATATCCCTATTCAAATGATAATAATAATATTGCTGGCCCTTTTTACCTGGAGGTATGTCTAACAAGGTTTAGGAAGGGGGATTAACAAATTTAGAGGGTTTCGAATTAGTTCACCTTTTCATATTTGTATATTTTTTCAGAAGAATTTGACTATTGAAATAAAAATAACATTGACGTTATTAATTCTATCTACCGCTTATTCGATATGGGGCATTCCAAGTCAACTCTAGGCTAGACAGAGACTAAAATCCACTATAAAGTATTATTTTTTAATTTCATCTGAAATTTTTTCTTCCCGAAACAATTACGCCGGATATTTAAAATATGATAAAATTCCAAGCCGCAATTTCGTACAAAAATTAAATAACCATGCGCCAGAATGGGTCGATTATACATTTTAGAATTGTGGATTTTGACAATTTCTAAAAACTTGGTCAACTTTTAGGAAAAAATATTAAAAATAAACCGCTGATAAAATATGTTAAGGATTACAGGATTTCTATACATGTTATTTAATTTAAAAAAATATTAAAATGTTTTAATTAAATTTTTTTTCTTTCGGTTGGTAAGAAAGATAAAAAGTTATTTACGTAATGTCTGTTCCCGCTTAATACGTGCTTTCCCGGCTTCATCTCGCGGTCTCTGTTTCATCCGATAACCACAAGAGGGATAACAAAGCCTCATTAAACACGAAATTGTCTCGTTCTTTGGTTTAAACGTCGTAACGTGTTTTGCGTTCACGACGACGACTACGACGTCATAAATGCCCGAGAGAAACCACCCTTAAAGTTCGTTGAAAATTTCCCATAACTATGATCCATCATTCCAGCAGAATCCTTTATAGTTTTTCACTTTTTTTTATTATTATTTTTTTCAATACAACCCTCCACTCGCTGGTTCCTCGCTGTTTATATCAATATTTATTCCGCGCGTTATGAAAAATGGTGGAGAGAAAAAAAAAGTGAAATCAACAAAGTTATTACGACGAGATTATCCCTGAAATCCTTTTTTTCTTGCCCTCTCTCTCTCTCTTTATCTCTTCCCCTTCGACGTGATGAAAAATTATCGTGCATTATGACTGCGTGCGATGCTTCTCTTTAAACGATATTGTCCAGCTATTTACGCGAAATGTAATTTTTTTATTTCCCTGAACAAAGTTCATTGTTTTGTGAAGTAAAAATCTCTTTTGCAGCCAATACGAAACGGTGGATCAATATCTTCATTTTTCTTTCTTCGAAACTTTTAATCAGGCAACAAAAGGTTTAAGGGGTCAATACTTTTGTCCAACATTCTCAAATACTTTTTGTATTCCGGTACGATATTTTGTTTTGCAGATTTTTTTTAAGAAAAAGGAAAGAAAATGCGTTCCTCAGTGAATACAGCGTGTCTTTTGCTTTGTAAAAGTTGAGATGATTTTTTCTGGGTTTCCACGGAGCTTTTCTCTGCAGACTCCCGCATATTTTCTCTCTCCTTCTCTCTCTCTCTCTCTCTCTCTCTCTCTCTCTCTCGATCTTTCCAGCCCACCCGTCGACATCCGGCACGTTCGTGCCGAAGGAAACGACGGAAATGCGAGAAGGGTTGGTATTGCGTCGATATGTCAGTCCGTCGTGGCAACGCACGTGCAAGAAGGTCTCCCTTTCTCGCGCTTATATCGCCTTTGCATTTTATTAAGTTTCCCGTCTGTACGTAAGATAGGTAGAATGGGATATCAGCTCTTTTCCGAGCATGTGCATTTTCATGGACGTCACGACGACCCCCGAAGAGGTCGAGAGAAAGAGACAACCGTAAATTTACAATGAAGAAAAGCCTCGCGAAGTGGCGAGAAAGAAAGGGAAAATTTGGGAGGGTGGACATACAGCATTTTAGCAAATAATCTCATATGTATGAAGGACATTGTTGACTCGAGAGAGAGAGGGAGAGGGAAAGAGAGAGAGAGAGAGAGGGAGAGAGAGAGAGGGAGAGAGGGAGAGGGAGAGAGAGAGAGAGGGGAGGAGTTTTGCTCGGACATTGACGGAGAAATTTCCATCAAAAGGATTCACGGTAACGCAGGAGCCACTTTGCATGCTCCACATTTTGTGGAGGATTTTCACTGGATTTCTCTTTCTCTGCCTCTTTCTCTGTCTCCTTTTATTAAACAATTCTCATTGAAGAGTCTCATGGGGATACGGCTTCATTCGCTATCAACAGTTATGTGGAAATAGTAGTCATTCTTTAAATTAATAGATAATTCGATGTTTGGAAAGATTGTTCGTTAAGAAAATTGAAATTTCTTCGATAATGACAATAAATTAAAAATTTGCCTGCGTTAATTAAAATTTGCATTTCAACTTTTTCATGAAAAATGCTATATTTTTATCAAGGGGTTAAGTGAGCTTAAAAATGAAAAAAAAAACAAATCATTTTTATTTTAGTATTTGTATAATGTGTCTAGAATATTTTCTCTTATTTTAAAGCTGCCTTTAATTATCCTGATCATAATGAGGATCGTTTTTTGAGGGCTCTGCGGAAAGCAGGTCCGACCCGCTGAATTTTCAAAAATTTTCAATGAAAATTTGATAAAATACTGTTTAACCATCCGTGTTTCCATCAACAGTTTCACTGTGGCATTCGAAAAAAAAAGCATCGCGCGCGAGCTGGGGTCAGTTTGACCCCCAGGGTGACCATTGTGTAATTTTTTGCGGGATATTTTTATTTTATTCTATTTTTTCTGTGTTACATTAGCATACAAGGTAAATACCATCATGAAAGTCAAGTTGTTTTTTTTTATAAACTATTAAAATGTACTCTGAAACTCGAAAAATGAAAATTACGGAATTTTTACGGCTTTTTTGAGTCTTCAAATATTTCAGTGAATTATGATCATTTCCCTAAGGACGCGCTATTTTTCCATTTTTATATACGAAAATTTTTGAATAAATGAACCATTTTTGGTATTTATTGTTTTTTTTGCTCCGAAATAGAGTTCTCAAAGCCCCTTTTCAAATGTCTAAATAAATAACTTTTTTGAAATGCCTACTATGGAACTATTTTTTTCTTAAGCGTGCCATATCTCAAGAGTGTTATCCTAAAATTTTATGAAAAATAAATAAAAATGGCAAAAGTTACGATTTTTTTTCGTAAAAAATTGTTTTTTTCGCGTATTCAGTCGTTCGTGATTTTTTTCACAATCTTAAAAATTAAAAAATAAAAATTCAGGATACATTGCATATTGAGGATAATTGAAAGTATCACCCTGAATTTTTTGAAGTCATTTTGAACAACACTCTGGACTTAGCAAGAGCTCAAATATGACTGGGGTCACAATGACCCCATGTGACCACCGTGTTACGATTATGATATGTAACCACGGAGGGTGAAATCTTGTTAAACAATGGAGCAATGGAATAAAATTGTTCCCCTCTTTTTCTCTGAAACTTATCATCGTATAATAAATTTTATTCTATTCTCAATTTCTAGAAATAATATTCCCTCACAGATGACGCCGGATCTCTAAAAACTTCACATTAGGCCAAACTCCATAAGCAACTCGAAAAAAGTGGCTTCCTTGGTATTCTACATTTTGCATTCTCATAATCAAACATCTGTTTTTATTTCCCTCTTTCCTTCCTTACCCTCGAGCAATGGAAACCAGGCGCAAAGGCGCCGGTGGGATATCAAGTAATCACACACTATTGTAGTTATAACGTTGCATCATCATTATCATTATTATTAAATGATACTGGTAAATGTACAATATCCGCGAACATTTTGCGGTTGTCTGTAAAACGAGACGCGTTCAATCGCTCGAATGACTCTCGGGGAGAGACGCTCGACCGCGTCTGACTATTCCGGCGCTCGCTACTTCTCTCCACTTCACATTCCCCCCGTTCACCACTGTCGCTGTCGACCCTCTTCCGTCCATTCCTCTACGATTCCCTCACTGTTATTTTTCCTCTCGGACCTTCCTCCGAGCCTATTCTTTGCTCCTTATCTTTCCCTCTGCCAACTTCGGTTCCAGCACTTTTCTCACCCCTTTCTCAAGCCCATCCCCCCAAGGCCATCAGCTTCTCCACGGAGAATTATTTACGAATCGCATTACCACAAAGATGGTGGATGGAGGAATGCCGCGAAGAGTCCGAAGAAGAGTCACGGAGGTTCAACAAAAACCCTCTCGATTGCGGCGTAACCACCGAAATAGACGCACAGGGTGAATGTACCAAGAGGACCATCACCGCGATAGTGCCATCAGTACCAGTCGCAAGTTTTGTGGAGAAAAGGAGTTAGAAGGTTGTCTTCAAACCTCAAGAGAGAGAGAGGTAGACATAGAAAGAGAGAGGAAGAGAGTAGAGGGAGGGTTGGAAGAGAAAGAGAAAGAGAAATGCCAAGAAACCGTCCGCAGGATGCGCTTCTAAACGGATCAAAGTCCCTGCCATCGCAGTAAGCGAGAACAATGGCTCCGGGAATGGAATTCTAGAACGGAAAGTCCCTGTAATTGGAAATCTCTGTCTCTCCCGATGTCCGATGGTGTGTGCGTGTGGGTAAGGTTTGTCCTTTCTCTCTCACTCATCTCTTTCTTCCTCTCTTTTCAACTCCTTGACTCGCTGCCTGGTTGACGGGCTGCTTCTGCTTCTACTTCCACTTCTGTCGGTGACTGTCGTACAGAGGACACACAACTTCCTGGGCGATGAAACGATCGATTCCGTCTCGATTCAGCTCCTTCAGTTTCCGGTGTCCTGGTACGCGAACTCGTCAACTCTTATTCCCACCCCCAACTCTCTTCACGAGACAGGACGTCCAAAGGTATCGCCATTGTTCATACGAACCGTCGGGAACGTCTCTTCGCTCTCTACCATTCTGATCTCCTCCTCACTCTCTCTTTCTCTCTCTCGCTTTCCCTTTGACGCTATTCAGATTTATCGCACGCCATGAACGACCTCGATGATCCATCTTTCGGTCGCATTCGTAATTTGCACTTGGTAATTGAAAACTTTTCTCAAGTTCCACGGCAAATAATGGAAATGGGGGCAAAGCCAGTAGGGAGTTAAATCGAATCTTCGATGGGATTCCATCCCTCTTCGAATCGTGGCCACGATGAGACCGGCTGGATTCAAAGTTCAACGAGATTCTATGCTCGGAAAATTGAAGGGTGAATCGGGGCAAGGAAAAATAATATATTGAGAAATTCGCGAGGGACGAGCTCATCGTTTCGAGTCTCGGTTGTCATCAACTGCAGTGCCTCGAATCTCATGGGTTTGATTTTTGATTTTGCGGGATTCAAAGATTTATCGAGTACCTTTGATAAACCTGGCAATGTATTTTTTCAACCATAACGTAATGCTGTAAGCTTCGTGAATCGTAAAGGACAACGATGTCGTTGGGGAGGTCAGATTATTCCATTCGTTATCAGCCAGAAATTTTATTTTGTGTTTTTCAGATTGTCCTCATTTGGTTCCCGAATGTGTCTGATAAAATTTACTCCTGATCAAAATAGTTTCGAATACTTTTTCTAGCACCTCAATTTCGCTCTCAATTGTATTTTCAATGAGACATCAAACAATGCATCGAGCATTCTTTGGATCAAACGGAACTAACACAGTCAGTTTCACAAAAAGGAGCTGGATAAATAAGCTTGATGGTCGTTGGTAGAATGGCCGGCATTTCTGTGGCTGCAAACTCGTCGTTCTTTCGTCATTGTAGTCGGTGTAGAATTCATAACAGAGTAATAATCGCCAGGACGCGCTCCGTATGCATAATCCTTCGTAGTTAGCAGTTCTGCTTAACGATCCCTCTCGGCCTCCAGAGTTGGTCGCTCCTCTTTCTCTCTCTCTCTCTCTCAGTCTCTCTTTATCCATCTCTCAGCTTGGTCTCACGAGAGAAAGCAATTCCCCTTCCCCGTGCTTAGCTCTTTGCCTCTTGGAAACTTCCTCTACAAGGGAAACCGGGTAAGCGCGGGTATAACGTCACGGGCGGCTAACCCAGACGTGGTCGTTCCAGCATCGCCGCTTCTGCCAGGCAGGACCACCTCAGTCTCATCCTGGCAAACACCACCAGAAAGGAAGAGATAGAACAAGAGAGGGAGAGAAAGTGACACGAGGAAACAGACGAGTGCATAGGATGAAATTAAGATCCTCGGTTGACTCGGGGATGGTTAAAAATTGCCATTGAAACGGCAGAAGGAAACTTGCGAATGTCGTTCGGACAGTTTCGTTGGAAAATTAGGTTTTTTTATTTAAGGATCTCGGGTCCTCGATAAACAACCCTAATCCTCATATTCTATAATAACCCGAACTAAAAGTGTGTTAAGAAAAATGCAAACAGAAAATAAATTGCTTTTGTTTTACTTCCATTGTATCATTGTTTTATCATCTGTTTGTTGATACCTTTTTTGGGCATTTTTATTTACGATTTATTTTCCTAAAAAAATATAAATTTTTTGTTGTTGCACGTAGAATTTAGAGAAATTGAATTCTAGATTTCATGTGATAATCCTAGAATATTTTTGGGGACTTGCAATAGTAAAAAATTAACGGTGATAGTGCGATTTTTTTATTAATCTGATTTTTTATGAGCTGAAATGAAACCCAAACGATTTAGTTAGTTTTTTTCGGATCACGATAGTTTACAATTTTTTGATTCTTATAAACGTAGTTTTGTTTTCGTGAAATTTGGCACGTACATCTATCAGACTGTATTTCTAATTTTTAATTTGCAAGGTTTTTGTACTTTGTATCTCATGAAAAATTAATTGTAACTTCAACTACGAAAATGATTATTGATTGACAATGCATTCAAAGTCCAAACTTAACAATCGTAGTTTCAGTCCCATATTTCTGTTTCTAGGTTATCATATTTTATAATAAAGAATTTCTATATTTTGCTTTAAAAAAAGGATTCTAAAAATTCTCAAAAATATAATGAATCATTTTTTTGAGTACACAATTGGCTCTGAATTCGCTATTTAATTTTTCCGCTGCAAAGACTTCTATTTCCGTCAACCGCGTTTACAAGCGGCATCTAACTCCGATCCAACTTTGCACAAATTAATTATGCATTGTTATTTCCCGCAATTATATGGGGCATTCCACACCGATTCGACCTTGGTCTGACCCTTCACCTCTCCGATTTTTTTCGCGATTTTTTATGGTTTTGTAGTACCTCCGAAAAGTACCCAGAATTTTTTTCAGATTTTTTTTGAGCGACTATAATTTTATAAACAAATTATGTTTAGCCTACATTCAAAAATCTGAAAAAAATGACAAAAATCCCTTTTTTTACATGAAAAATTTCAAGCGTTGAACCATAGTGGGCAGGGGTTTCCTTCTGTTTATAATAAACTTTTTCGAAACAAAATAAATCTTTAAATAGAAGGAGTAACCTGAATTGAGTGTGCCGTTATCCAAATATTTCTATTAATTTTAATTTTTTTGTTCGAAAAGGCTTGTTATAAACTTAAGGAAACCTCTGCCCACTTTGGCTCAATGCTTGAAATTTTTCATATAAAAACCGTACTTTTGTAATTTTCTTCAGATTTACAAATTTGGGCTGAAAAAAATTTGTTTATAAAATTATAGTCAAGCCAAATCGCTTCAAAAAAATCTGAAAAAAATCCTGAGTGCTCTTCAGAGGTACTGCAAAGTCAGAAAGGTAAGGGGTCAGAACCAGTTCGAATCGGTGTGGAATCCCTCATAGATATGAAGCATCCCACACCAAGTGGTGTGGGAAAATTTACATAAAATTTATTTAAAAACCGCTAACACCGCTACATAAAATTTAGATTTATGCGCATAAAATTTAGATTTAGATAGATGTGGTCAATGTATGATTAATTCGCTTATTGTTCGGAAATACCAAAGTATTTTGTGAGGTCCCAACTTTTGACTTTGACCCCTCGCTGAACCACGTTAAATACTGTATGTTCAATGTTTTTTAAAATAAATTTAATGAGGGCGTTCGACAACATCGAATATTTGTCGTAGGTCGCAAGTGTTTTCATCAGTTAACCTCAAAAAACACTTGGAAGATGGATTCTCCATCATGCCAATTTTTCTGTGGCTTTTTGTGAAATTAGCGAAAGTTCTCTCGAAGTTGCAGGAAAATTGGAAACGGCGAACTCGACAAAAAAATTGTATTGCCTTGTTTCGCTGAAAAATACACGAAAAGAATTCTGGACAGCTTCAAAATAGATGATATCATAAAGTATATTCGAAAACCTAAATGTTATGGAGAGGTGTTTTTTTTTTGTGCAATGGATCGTTTCGCACGTAAAATGAATTGAAAAAAAATTGAGGGTGTAAAATCAGATGCAAAAATCTGAAAAAAATTCTGCTTGCTCTTGACACTCTAATAACCTTTGAAAAAATGTTTCATAATATTTCGAGATCACACGATTTTTTAGTGGCCCCCTTGGTGTGGAATGCTCCGTATGTGCATGTATGCATGTTGTTGCTGAATTTTGATGCGGGACAGAGGGAGAGAAAAGAAGACAAACTTATCCTCGTTGCACCCCTAGTTATATTCTCAAACATCACCCTCACCCTTCTCGACTCGGGCGATTCCCTCTTGGCTCTCTCTCTCTCTCTCTCTCTCTCTCTCTCTCTCTCTCTCTCTCTCTCCTCTTTAACCACGTCTACCAATGCGGTATTTTCAGGGATCGATTCAGGGCGTATGTCCTGTTCCAAAAATCCTCTCTCTCCCTCCCTATTTCCCTCGTCTCCCTTCTTAACCAGAGACTTACGTGTTACTATTTCCTCCAGAGTCGACTCCAGACAGACTCGGTAAATCAGACTCGACAGACGGACAGTCGCGTGAAGATAATGCGTGAGAGCGTTCTGACGCTTGGGCAAAGAGCACAGAGGATGAAGAGGGTGCCGCAAACAGACGCTTTCTCACCCTCACCCTCTCTCACTCTCTCTTTCTCCCTCTCTCTCTCTCTCTCTCTCTCTCTCTCTCTCTCCCTCCCCCTCTCTCTCTCTCTCTCTTTCTCCCCGCTCTTTCTCTCTCTCACACACACACACACACACTCTCACTCTCACTCACTACATATATACTTTTGTCTTTCTCTCTCCCTCTATACGACCAAATTATCCGCATAATCGTCGCTATCCCCTTCCCCTCCGCTTCTCCGGAGTGTTTGTACGTTTGTCGTCCCCCGCACTTGGCCTCTTTCTCTATCGCCCTCTCACGGACTCGGGAGTTCCTATTCCTATGTGTACAGGCGGGATCTTCGGGGGTTGTTAATCTGCGAATTACGATCGGCGAGACAGAAGACAACGAGGCCCCGCCGAACGAACCCCTCCGGGCATTGTTCTCATGATTCTTGCCCCCGAAGTTCATATACAATACTGCACAAAGGATTGTTGAACATGCATTTACTAATTGACACAATAATTGCCACGTTTCATGAAAAGGTAATGGAATCCTGTCAATTTTTAATTTGTCATTGTATTTTTTATTATTTTTCAGCCTGATCTAAACTTTTATAGTTATTAGCCGAAACTTGAGAGAATCGAAAGCCCACTTTTTCGTCAAAATAATTCAATTGAATTAATTGAATTTAAATAACTGAAATTAAAGTTTTCTCCCTTCTTCATTATCGATGACCACACGGAAACTAAAATGTGTCACTTTGCTGGATTATAGTTATTTATTTCCACTATTTAAGTGTATTCCGAAGGAATATTCATTTTTTCAATTATCCGATATTCAAATACAGAGCTGGGCAGTACTTGAAGGTACTCGGTACTTGCAGGCACTTGAAATGTAGTACTTGCAAGTACAAAGTACTTAAAAAGTACTTCAAGTATTGTACTTAAATTTTTCAAGTACTTCCTGTACTTGAAAATTTCAAGTACTTTTCTGTACTCGAAGTACTTTTTCCAAGTACAAGTATCAAGTACTTTTGAATGTGTCTTGCTGATGGTTGCATGTGCAAAGTCTTTGAATATGGGTCATTCCATGTCCAGTCGACCAATATTTGGAATCGACCCCGTTCAGTTTCGATGAAATTTGGTCAGAAGTTTTCTTCTATCATAAAACAAAGTTCTAATAAAAGAAAAAATTAATTTTTTTTTCGAAAATTCAAAATTTCACCATTTCTTCAAGTTTATTTTTAAAATTTTTTGAAAACCATTATAGTTACGACAAAATCGCTCTGGGTTCGTCTTATAGAGTATACTTGGGGCTACGAGAAAAAAAATATTCCGAAAGAAATTTTTGAAAAATGATGAATTTGAAGAATTTTGAATTTCTCAAAATCGTGAAAATCCACGATCAACATTAAATTTTTGGTTTTATTTTGTTCATAAAACACCTTGTACTGATATTAAAAGATCCTGAAATTTTCAGAAATGTTTTTTTTTGTTTCAAAAATATGAATTTTTGAATTTTGGTAAAACTTTTTTTTTTACCTCTAAGTTAAGTGAGATTGATCAATCACGTAATTTTGACTGCTCAAAATTACAAAATTACATGATTGCTCAACTTAAAAAAATTCATATTTTTGAAACAAAAAAAACACCTTTCTGAAAATTTCAGGATCTTTTCAAATTAGTACAAGGTATTATATTTAAAAACCTGAACAAAAAATTCGATGTTAATTCTGGATTTTCACGATTTAAAAAAATTCAAATTCTTCAAATTCATTATTTTGCAAAAAATTTTGTCGGAACATTTTTTTTTTCGTAGCCCCAAGTATACTCTTCAAGACGAAACAAACGATTTTTCATAACTATCATAGTTTTCAAGATATTTATAAAAAAAAATTGAAAATGGTTAAATTGTGAATTTTGCATAGCTTATAAAAAAAAAAAAATTAATTTTTTTTTCCTCGGTAGAACTTAGTTTTATGATAGAACAAAACTTCTGACTAAATTTCATCGAAATTGAAAGTGGTCGATTCCAACTTTTGGTCGATTTGACATGGAATGAGCCAAGTACCAGAATTTACGAGACGTACCCGAAAACTTGAAAAGTACTTGATACTGGTACTTTATTTTTTCAAGCACTTGTACTTCAAGTACTCGTCTTGACGAGTACTTGCAAGTAACAAGTACTTTGTACTTCAAGTACCACCGGTACTTGATACTTCAAGTACCTACGGTACTTTGTACTTGATACTTCAAGTACTTTCAAGTACTTTGCCCAACTCTGTTCAAATATACCAAAACAAAAATGTGGACCACTTTGATCTGCGGAGTAAATATTGTGAAGGAACTTTTGAAAAACAATCCTATTTTGATAAGCAAAAGTTAGTGTTTCTATTGCAAGATAATGCATTTTTCTTTGAAGACGTTAAAGGATAACGAATTATTGTTGCAAATGTTGATTTTTTGTTAAATCTTTGCAAAATCTGCTGTTCATTCTTCTACGATTACTCACCCGTGTGCGTTCTCTGATGGGCCTTCAAATGTGAACTCTTCGTGTAGACTTTTTTGCAACCTGGAAACTGACACTTGTGTATCCTGCGTTTCGTGTCCTGTGGACTGTCTTCGTGACTCCTTGCGAGATGCCTGCTCGCCATCGTCGACGCGACCGTCGTCGCTGTAACTGCGTGACTGTGTTGCGTTCCGGCGACCGTTGGAAAACCGTTCGCCGTTACTGATATCAACCTAAAAAAAAAATGCAACGATCGTATTACAAGAATGTTGGTAAATAGGATGAATCAATTTTTCATTTTGCGTTAGATTTATTCATTTTTTTTTACCTGGCTACACCCTGTCCATTACTCGCCGTGACCCTGACGATGGCACTCCTTCCCCCCGTCCCGTGAAGATTCAAATTGTGTACATCGAGCATCGAGCTCCCGCTCGACGAGTGACTCGAGTTGGAATGACCCTGTCCCGATTCAGGACTCGATGGTG
The DNA here is from genome assembly GCA_946863875.1 of Alloplasta piceator. Lineage (NCBI taxonomy): Eukaryota > Metazoa > Arthropoda > Insecta > Hymenoptera > Ichneumonidae > Alloplasta > Alloplasta piceator. The sequence goes on from OX333071.1 coordinate 71,634,262, forward strand.
GAGTTAGAATTTGGCCCTCGCCCTCGCAGCCACTATCGTCCTCCTCCTCGATCTCCTTAAAGTTACAAGCCACAATTGGTTAAGGCAGGAACCCGTGGTTAAAGATCTTGAATTTGTCAATATCCTCTTTCCATTTATTGGAAGTTAAACTACCGGCGAAAAGTTTGCGGACCAAACTTCAAAAAAGGTCTGGAACGTTTTTTTATGCCATGTCGCCGGAAGTCAATGTAGACGAATTTAACAAGCGGCATTTTAAAGGGGAAGAATTCGGCTTCATTTCCTGATTCTTTAAATTATTTTTACAAATTGTTTTTAGATTTGGACTCTATTTTGACGACAGCTGTTTTTCGCCTCTTTCCCCTCTATTCGATTGCAGCCATCTTCCAGAGGCATTTTTTAAATACATTTTTACAATTGGATTCATAAACGGGAAAGTTTGAGCTTCAATTTCCCGTTTAACGATAACTTTTTCAAATAATATCTCTATCACAAAATCTCTCTAACACTTGACACATCGAGTCAAAACAGCTCTCCCATTTGACAAGCCTGCCAGATTACAAGTCTTCGGTTTATCGACTCGGCCGGTAACTTACCAACGTTGGAGCCCGCCTCAATAAGAAAAAACAGAGTTGCTCTGCAGTCGGTAAGTAAGGGATCGCAGGATTACAGATCCGGAGACTTATAATCTAGTGGGCTTGTAAAATAGATAAGCTGTGAAGTGATGGAGAGATTCTGTGGTGGTGGAGATATTATTCTTGAGAGCTATGATTTGGTGGAGATTTATTCTGATAGAGATGTAGCTCTGGTAGAGAAATGGATGAAGCTATAGATGATCAAAGCTCCTTATTTCCTTTCATAAATGATTTGATCTTACTCAACAATTTGAAGGAATTCTACAATTTGAATGAATGTCATCCTAGTTGATTCCAATTTAACATTTGTTTAAATAAACAATTATCAACCTCGTGTTCCTCGTCCTCTTCGAGATCTTCGCTCGGCTCCTTTTTGAGTATAAGAGCTCTGCAAGATAGGGTAGGCGAACTGTCCCACGAAAGTGCCGAGCACGCCGAACTCGCCGAGGACATTGATAAGGAATCGAGATGACGATCCAATAAATCCCTATCCCGTCCGTTGTGATTGTGCTCACCGGGACTGAACTTCATCTCGTCGAGGCAGAGAGGATCTCTGTCGTCTGGTGACGTTGTGACCTTGGCAGAACGAATAATCAATTGGAGTTGTTTTTCTAAATCCCTCAATTAAAAATTTCCAAAATATTTCCTTAAATTCCAGTAAATTAATTGGGAGTCAATAATTAAGAACAATTGAGAGCTGCAAAGATCAGATTTCAAATCGTATTTACAATTGGATTACAAATTATGTATTCCAATCTGAATGTAATTTCAAAGTTTCAAGTTTGTTGATATTTCAAGGTCACATAATTAAATTTCGCAGGTTGATGATAATTTTATTGCACACTAACCTCCATTTTGATTTGGGGTTCGTACTGTGCGGTTGTTGTGCAGGTTGTCGCCGTCCAAGATATCGGAGGCCGGAAGAGATTCCACGGTGCTGTGTCCAATTCCGTGGGCAATTTTTTGTACGATTGCAGCTTCGGTTCGTCCTTCAGGTACCTCTCCATTTCGTAGCAAGTCTGAAATTGAGCAAAATACGTCTGATTTAAAATCTTTGGCGTTGATCAATGAATCATCTTAGTGTCAGAATCTCATTGTCAATTGTTAGAATAAGGTTGAAGGTAGGGGAGACTGGGGACAAAAGTAACAGGGTACAGTTGTAACATAGCGAATATCTCCCAAACTATGGTAGGTACCACCGTGTCCCGCAGGCACCTGGCACATAATGCGTCTTGCAGTTCCTCACATTTGGTTACTAGGCTAGGAGACATCCGCACTAAACAGACTCGACCAGAGAGGTGCATTGGTATTGTCAGGCCCAAAGTAAATTCTTGCGGCTTTCGATAAATGCGAATATCTCGATGACTGTGTTACATATAGTCATTATTTTTTTTTCATAAGCTTCCTTGGACATTTTTGTGTCAACTTTCACGGTTTTTAAAGCCTCCAGCTTGAGAAAATTAATCAAATTCTAACTTTGAAGTAGAAAAAACCATCTGGGGACAATTGTAACAATTTTGGCGGGGACGGTTGTAACAGTTTGTCGGCTGTCAGTTGTCATGATAATTTCACATCTAAACATTGAATCTAACGTCAAACGGAACTTTTTTTTAAGTTTATGTGTGCAAAAATGCCTCTGCAATGCGTAAGAATCACGCAACGAGCCTGTGCCGACATGTCAACGTTCGAAGAAGCGTATGAAAAGATCAAAAATGGAAAATCTATACAAGCAACCACGGTACGTATCTTTGGGTCATGTGTCACGTTTCTTTGACAAGTTTGGTGTGTCTGAGACTTTATTCAATTATTTCATTATTTTTATCGACTCGATACGACTATTTCCATGTGTTAAGATTTTATCATTCATAACTAAGCCAATTTTTGTCGTACAACAATTAAAAAAAAAAGCTAAATTTTCGTCTTGGCGCGCTCTACAGGGTGAACCTAGTCAGGTTATCTAGTTACTTAACACCCTGTATATCCCTGTGATAATGTTTGATGTTGTAATAATATTATACAATATTGGGTCACAATGAAAGATATAATTTTGTGTTAAAATCTTATGTTACAAGTAGCCCCATCGACCGTTACAACTGTCCCCATCGACTGTTACAACTACCCCGGGGTAGGGGACGGTTGTAACAATTTCTTACACTTTTTATAAGGGCCTATACTTTTTTTTTCAATTCTGGTTACAGACTTCAACATAGAACCATTTTGTGGACCATTAAATGCTCTATGCAGGGGTATACGTGTGATTTACGTAAGCATTATACTTTGGGCCCAGAAGAAGTCAAAATACCGATTGTTACAACTGTCCCCGGTCTCCCCTAGTACAAAATTTCGGCAGTATAGCAAATAAAATGGCAATACGGATGAAATGGTATAAAAGGGTCATAAAAAGATGCATTACTGTACATCGATGGCGGCAGAAGCTTACGCAATGCGGAAGTTAAAGTGCCGCAGATGGACGAGCCTGGAGAGACGTCCCTTGCGGAATATCAAACGATTCTTTGAAACGCTCCGAAAGATCATAGGGGAGGTAGATCCTTCCGGAGTCGTTTTTTTTTCTACTTTCGCTCGGAGCATTATCAGACCCTTTTGCTACTTTTATTTATACTGGCCAAGACTACATCGGCGGAAAATTTGATGAAATAAGACGTAGAGGAAAATTGAATTACGAGGAAAATATGGCTACAAATAAATCTACGAATACTGATAAAAAATTGATAGATTATTTTTTTTTCTTCAAGCGATTTCTCATGTCCAATGAATGCCAAAAAGGGACATCGCAAAACAATTTTTTAAAGGGCACTCGATCATAGTACTTTTTAGAAGACGCGTCTGGAAGTCAAGTAATAAAAGTAAAAGTAGAAATATCCGTAAAAGTAGAAAAGTAGAAATCCGTTTATTGATCAGACCTAACTCCGATTTAAAATAAGTTACCGATAAAATTAAATGTATCGCAGAGAAAAATTTGGCTCGATTAGTTCTTCTACAAATATTCCGAAACTCAAACCATCGAATTGATAGAAGTAAAAATCCTGATCAATTAGGGTCCATTCCATGTCAGATCGACCAATAGTTGGAATCGACCCGTTTCAATTTCGATGAAATTTGGTCAGAAGTTTTCTTTTATCATAAAACGAAGTTCTACCAAGGTACAAAAATTGAAATATTTTTTTTCGAAAGTTATGCAAAATTCAAAATTTCACCATTTTTTCAATGTTTCTAGTTTAATTTTTACATATTTTAAAAACTATTATAGTTACGAAAAAATCGTGCTAGGTTGCTCTTAAAGAGTATATTTGGGGCTATATGATAAAAAAAAATTCCGACATTTTTTTTTTTTTAATGAATTAGAGAATTTTGAATTTTTAAGAATCGTGAAAATCTACGATCGACATTAAATTTTTAGTTCGATTTTTTAAAATAAAATACCTTGTAATAATCTTAAAAGATCCTGAAATTTCCAGAAAGGTGTTTTTTGTTTTTTTTTTTTAGTATGAATTTTTGAATTTTGGTAAAAAAAAATTTTTTTTTTCACCTATAAGTCAAGTACAGTAGAGCAATTATGTAATTCTTTGAAATTTGTGCTGCTCAAAATTACAACATTACATGATCGCTCAACTTTACTTAAGTTAGAGGTAAAAAAAAAGTTTTTTTACCAAAATTCAAATATTCATATTTTTTAAATAAAAACACCATTCTGAAAATTTCAGGATCTTTTAAAATCAGTACAAGGTCTTATATAAAAAAAAATTAGCCAAAAAAATTTAATGTTGATCGCGGATTTTCACAATTTATAAAAATTCAAAATTCTCCAAGTTCATAATTTTTCTATATTTTTTTTTAGGAATTTTTTTTTTCGTAGCTCCAAGTATACTCTTTAAGCCGAATCCAGAACGATTTTTCATAACTATAATAGTTTTCGAGATATTTAAAAAATAAACTTGAAAAATTGGTGAAACTTTGCATAACTTTCGAAAAAAAAAAAATATTTAATTTTTTTCCTTTGGTAGAACTTTGTTTTATGATGAAAAAAAAACTTCTGACTAAATTTCATCGAAATTGAATTAATTCATCCAACTATTGTTCGATTTGACATGGAATGACCCATTATATTCCATAATTGCAGAAAAGTTGAACATTTCTATCCTCTGTCTTCTCCATTGATTCGCGGTGGAATGAAGACGGGAGATAAATGTGGAAGAGTCCGCAAAAGTCGGATAGTGCGAGAGTCGTTGAAGACGAAGAGATAAAGGATAATATCCTCGTAGGTCACGCCGCCGGTGTCTAGGATCTTTCCGAATCCGTTTTTCGTCAGAAATAATGCGGTCTTGAGGCATGATGGTGGAGAAATGGCTGGTGGGCGTCGCTCTTTTCATTATTCACGGTTAAAAGTTTTCGCCTGCGGCTGCACACAAGCCAAAGTTCATACGTATATATATGGGGCATTCCAGGTCAAATCACGTAGTCATCGGCCTGACCCCCTCGGATTTAGTTGCCGAATTTTTTTTGAGCATATTTTGGTCTAAAAAAAAGATGTTATTTTTTTCAGATTTTGATTACTTGTTTTATCCCATAAAATAATTTTGTTTCCATAACTTTCGAGTAAAAATGAATTACACCCAGTTTTAAAATTCTGAAATTTTTTGCATCAATTCTACAACTAAAAACTCGTATTTTCATCATAGTTCGAGAGTGGGCCGAGAATAATTAATATTTTTTTTTAATTAAAGAAAAAAAAATTGTTTACAATTTTTTAAAATTAAATATTTTAATGATGGTTTTCTATAGGGGAAAAAAAAATAAAGATGAATTGTGTCTTGGTAAAAAAAAATTTTCCTATGTTTTGATAATATATTTTCTGTATTTCGATAATAGATTTCCTATATTTTAGTAATAGATTTGATAAAATCGATCAATTAAGGCATTGAAAAAAAGTATTACTTTTCGGAGGGAGCACGAAAACAATATAAAAACTTTATCTAACTACTAGCAAAAAAACTATTATCAAAATATAGAAAATCTATTAGCGAAATACAGAAAATATATTATCAAAATATAGGAAACAAATTTGTTTGGCAAGAGATGATTTATTTTTCTTTGTTTTTATCCTACAGGAAACCATCGTTCAAATATGTAATTTACAAAATGTGTAAAGAAATTTTCTTTGTTTAATTGAAGAAAAAATATAAATTATTCTTGGCCCACTCTCAAACTAGGATGAAAATACTAGTTTTTAGTTATAGAATTAATGCAAAAAATTTCAGAATTTTAAAACTGGGCGTAATTCAATTTTACTCAAAAGTTATGGAAAAAAAATTATTTTATGGGGTAAAACAAGTAATCAAAATCTGAAAAAAATAACCTCTTTTTTTTTGGAGCAAAATATGCAAAAAAAAATTCGGCAACTAAATCCGAGGGGGTCAGGCCGATGACCACGTGATTTGACCGGGAATGCCCCATATATATATATATATATATATGCTGGATAAAATATCCGGGGAAAAGGAAAGGAACGAGCTGAAGCATCGTCGTACAGAGCAGAGTTGGTGTGTGTACGTCGGAGGTCCGAGAGACCAGCGGCATTATTATAACTTGGAGCTATTTTATCGTCCGCCCATGAAGGACCCACAATCATGTTCTTTCTCTCTCATTCTCTCTCTCTCACTCTCGCTTAGCCTGACTCGCTACTAAATGCAACCTTTGCCAAGCACGGGTCGCTCGCGGTTTGCAAACCGGAATTTCTAATCGCGAATTATGGGCCGCGTGTAGTCGAGAATTTTCGGGTATCCCACGTAGTGACCTATAGCTATAACTATTGAGATCGGAACTCGAACTACTAATATGCGGCCAAAACATTCTCAACAAATTCTGATAAATCATCGGCCCAAAGGTTTTCCAAAAATTTATAGCCAACCGTATTGCAAGGACGAGAAATCGATGCGGAAATAGTGGAGGAAAAGGACGAAGGAAAAATGTAGGGATGTGCGAATATTCGAACTATTCGAATTATTCGAAACTCGATTTGAATCATTCGATTCAATCGTCTCGAATAATTCGTAAATTCGAATATTCACACACCCCTTAAATAAAACTATTAATCGAATTGTAGTCAAAGGTGGAATTTTCTTTCAGTTTTTCCATTTACTAATATCTGTTCCTTCAGTATTTTTCAGTACATGGAAGTTTTTAAATTATACTCTCATATATTGTGTGCAATATTTATTTTTTACGAATTTTGGAAATATTAAATGATTTTTAAATGATTTTTCCAAGCATTTTTGAGGTTTAATAAATAAATTAATGTCAGCAGTTGAAAATAAAGTTAGAATCAGAGCGAGGAAGAAAAACAGTCATCGATCATAACAATAAAAAATAATTAAAAAATTAATCGATAGCTGAAAGAAAGTAAGAGCGTTTTTAAATGATTTTTCCAAGCATTTTTTATGTTTGGTATTATCTAATTATTTCTTGTTAATCGTACTGTTATATAACTTTTTAACATATATTTATTACGAGCCACAAGAATTATTGAATACCAGTAAAAATTAAGATACAATATTAATGCTATGGCTGTTTATGATGAAAACCTAAATAAATATTTTCATTGTCGAAATTATCGAATAAATTAATGTCACTCGTTGAAAATAAAGCCAGATTTCAGAACGAGGAAGAAAAACAGTCACCGATCATAACAATAAAAAATCATTTCTTTTTTAGCATTCAATAATTGCTAAAACTGAGGAAGAGAAAGTAAAGATAACGATTGACTTTTTTTTTATTGTCGTTAAATTTTTTTCCAAATTTTGGATAAATATATTGCAGATAAATAAGAAGAGTATAACTTTTGAAAAACTCAATTACACTTGACTAATAACCAACGTATTCAATTTGTTTGTTAATTTTTCTAACGATGTATTTTCATAATATCTAAACAAATATTTTAAATTTTACATTTCATTGAACGGTTGGTAATGAAACTTTCTTCTAAAAGTTGTTTTATTAAAATTTTCATTACTTCAGTAGTGAGCTATGAAAAAAATACTATGATTAGAGAAAGTACTCGTGGAAGTTTCTTCACCGCTACGACATCGTAGAAGTACTAGAAACTTGCAATTAAGTTAAATATATGATAAAACAACATAACTTCTTTATCGAAATGGATCAGTTTAAGAGCAAAAAATAATTATTTGAATTATTCGAATAATTCGAATTTCGAATCGAATGCTATTCGCACGCTTTTAGAAAAATGGAGTAGGGGTCGAAGAGTCGACTAACCAATATTTCAAACGGCCGAAATCCCGAATTTTACGATTACGAGCGTTAGAATAACGAAGCGCCGAAATCCCGATCGCCAGAAAAGAGAAAGTCGAGAGAGCCGCCCCATGCGTAAGAGAGAGAGGAGGCGCATCTCTCTCTCTCTTACGCATGGGGCGGCTCTCTCCGCTTTCGCTTTTCTGGCGTTCGGGATTTCGGCGCTTCGTTATTCGAACGCTCGTAATCGTGAAATTCGGGATTTCGGCCGTTCGAAATATTGATTAGTCGACTCTTCGACCCCCACCCGAAAAATGAGAACTATACAAATCTTTTTTTATTTTTCCCTCACTGCCTTTTTCTCAGTCTCTCATTCTCTGTGATTCCTTCTTCTCTCTTTTTATCATGGCATTAGCGAGCGTGAGAAGTCTCCGGGGTGTCTCGTTTACGAAAAAAATATCCCCAAAGAACCTCTTCTCGTCTCCTGGTATATAAATTGCTTTATCGTTATTTTCGTCGTTCCAGAGGGCTTGAAAGTGGAGGAATAACAGACTAAAGGGGGTATTCACCTCTGGGGAGCACAGAGGCGAGAGAAAGCACTCGTGGAAGTTTCTTCACCGCTACGACATCGTAGAAGTACTAGAAACTTGCGATAGACGAGTATAACTGTATATACACAACAGGAAACATCGTATATTTGAGCGTCTCTTCTTCATCCTCCACTCAGACCTTCTCGACCTCCAAAATCGCGTTATTCACCGCCACCACTTTCCCAAAGGATCGCGTCGCAATAGCACTCACCGAAGACGTATTATATATATATACATACACACATATACATATACGTGGGCGTATAAGAATAGGAGAAAAATAGAAGCCCAAGGAGATAAAAGAGTAAGCGGGGAGAAGAAAAGCTTCGAGAATGGATGAGAAAGAAAAAAAAATTATGAGGATAAAGAAAAGTAAAATAAAAAAGAAGATACGAAAATAAACAAAGAGTGGGACAATGAGGAGAGTTCTGGTGATAACAGCAAGATAAACCATTCCTTAGTACGAAAGGGTGACACGCCAAAGTAGCGAAACGAGAAGGAAGAGAAGGAAAGAGAGAAGGAGAAGAGGAAGAAGAAAATAGAGACCAGGGAAAGACGAAAAAGAGATTATCCGTTCGTCTTTCTCTTTATCTCGCTCTCCCTCTCTTGGACCAGTGGAAAAAGTCTTCAGAGGACGAGGAACATTGGAGTGAAATGGGCGAAATGGAGAATTGTGACCGAGCTTTCTCGGTGGGTGGTCGTGAAGTCTCTATTACCCTCCATTCGTTCATTTCCTTTTGCCTTTCCTCATTTGCCCTCGTAGGCTTCCAAGAAAGTGGGAAGTAGCGGAAGAGGAGAAGAGATAAAAAAAACAATTTGAACCACTTGGTTGAAGAGATAATCTTCCGGGAGCGCTGGACTCGCGGTAGTTTACACATGGTCTACATATACAGGGTGTCCCAGGAATTAAGAGTAATACCGTGAGGGTAGATTCGTGACGCAATATCGAGTTGAAAAGTCCTTTGTCATTTTTTGATTTTTTTAACCCCTGAATTGTTATTAATTTAATTAATTAATAACAATTCAGGGGTTCAGCTATACAGCTATACAGCTATACATATATACAGGGTGTCCCAGGGATTCGTGACGTAACATCGAGTAGAAAAGTCCTTTGTAATTTTTTTAAATTTCTAACCCCTGAATTGTTATTAATTTAATTAATTAATAACAATTCAGGGTTTCAAAATATTAAAAAATGGCAAAGGACTTTTCTACTCGATGTTACGTCATGAATCTACCCTCACGGCATTACCCTTCATTCCTGGGACACCCTGTATATATGTATAGCTGTATAAAAGCTTAAGGCGGTATTTAGGTCTAGAGACATCCATTTTGAGCGTTTTGTCGAGCTCGATAAAAAAAATATTTCTACCATTCTTTTTTCTACAACATATTTATTAATATTTTTACAATAAAGAAATAAAATTGCGAGGAAAAAAATGAAAATTAAATAAGTTACAAGTTGGAAAAGTTGGGGCTAAAAAAAAGGGGTGTGTTGGCTGACACATTTGTAACCTTTCTAGTCATCCGATACTAAATTTAAAAAAACATTATTAATTAGTAAGAGTGTCATTATAGCCCCTATCTTAGAGAAAACGAAAAAAAAATTCTAAAAAGTAGTTTTGAGACAAACGTCTGAAATCCGATTTTTTGCTGCGTTACTAAAATAGCTATAACTCTGTAAATTATTGGACTTTAAAAATTTCCTTTTCAGGATATATTCTTAATGGTCTAAACTTTAAGAATATAAAAAAGAAACAATTTTTTCAAAATTCTAGACCAAAATACAGCCTCAATAGTATATATGTTATATGAAGTACTCTATGGGGCGTTCTGTGTCGAAAGCATTGGATTTTTCCTTGCAAATTTTGAAAGTGTGTAAAAATAATTTAAAATACCATGTCAGTTAATTATTTCACCCAAATTTTTGACAACAGAATTTTGTGGGAAAATTACTTCAGAAAAAAAGGGTTGATTAGTTAATGTTAAATGCCCCATATATGGAAATATATGTCGACGGAATTCCCTTGCCGCAAAGTTCCAGCGTAATTTCAGCCAACTGTCATTAACAGTAAGCCTCTTTCATATTTTCCCCCATCCTCTCTTCCCACGCTCTCTATATATATGTTCTTCATCTCTCTCACTCACTCCCACGATTTTATATACGTACGTACAAACCCGCGAACTCGCTCGAGAGAAAATGAATGATAACCACCTATATATATAGCTTTCACTTATTTTTTTGTTTTTCATGTCTCTTGCGTTTCATCCCTTTCCAAGTCGCGTGAAAATTTCCGTGGAAGGAGTAAGCGCACGTACAGATCAGACAGAGACCCTATCTCTCTATTTCTCTGTCTCTTTCACACACTATTTCTCTCTCTCTCTCTCTCTCTCTCTCTCTTTCTGGTGGCATTCTGCCAGACCGTTAAAGAGATTCCCACAACTTTAAGGGCGCCGTAAAGCCAAGAATTTATCTCGCTTTTCGCACAACGCGCGAGGAACGAGCGAGGAATAAGAAGAAGAAAAAAATTAGAGAATGATTTCTACGTACGACGAATTTCCCACCGACAGATGATCCGAAAGCGATACTCCTCTCAAATTTTTTTCCGACTTTTTTTTTCTTAAGATAATCGTCCTGTCTAAATTCTATAAATTTGAGATGACCTGAATTTTATGACAAAATATAAAAAAACGAAAACGATGATTGGGGAGGTGACTACGATTTGGTCAATTTTCGATGGTCAAGAGCTGTTTGATAATATTTTTTTGTTATGTTTAGATGCCGATTGGGATCTTCTTTAGAATCTTTATTTGAATTGGTAAGTTTACATATTTGTTACGTTGTCGGATTTTCTTTTTTTGTTTTTCCTCGAAAAATTTTTTCACATGTTGAACAATAATTTATGGTGAAGAGACTAAATCTTTGTTTTTAGCGACAGCTTCGAGGAAGAAAAGATTTACATTTATTTCAGTGAATCGATGAATTTAGAGTTGAAAGATATATATTTTTTTTATTTTTCATTAGGATTTTTTACCGATAGATGGTAATTTTAAAGATAAGCGTTGAATATTATTTCTCTACCCTTGACTCTTCATTTCTCTTGTGAATTCAACGTCCACTCGGATCGTTTCTCGGACGACGACGTTTTACCATGTACAAGGGGAGGTCAGGGTTAACGACGCTAACAAGCCCACGGCTCTGAGTGACTTACGACTAATTCGTGCTCCCATCTCTCTCAGTCTCGTTATTCGTCCTAACACGAGCTTCATCTCGCGTGTGCTCGTTCGAAAAGACGAATAAGGCGAAATGCAAATGGAATTTCCGTCTATCGTCTCACAAAATAGTAAAAAATTATTATTTATATATATTTATAAAAATATATTTTTTTCTAAAATTCACCCTCTCTGAAAAACAATTCTAAATGACCACAACCGGGAACCTGTTCTTTCTTTTTTTTAAAGATATTATAAGCAGTCAGAATTTTCCGAAAATCGATTTTTTCAAATTTCATTTTCACTACATATGGGGTATGGGGTATTCCCGCTGAAATTTTCACATCCGAACTCGGACCCTCTTGAATAATTGTGGAAAGAATTTTCCGAAAAGTATTCTGGAAAAGAAAAGACACGTGTTTTTTTGTTAAGGCCGACAATTGATATTTCGTAGCTTTGCGGATTTTGATCTTGCCATTCTCATTCTGGTCTTAAAAATTTTGTGATTTCCTTTAGAATTTTAACAATTTTTTAATTTTATAATTCGAGGTGGCGTACTTGCTGAAAAAACGTTTTTTCGTGTTTTATGAAGTAAAAACAAACTTTCGTGTGCCCAAATTTTTTTTTTTTAAATATCAATTGTCTTACTCGTTCAATAACGAACAAGTTTTGTTTGAAGCGTTTTTCGATAGGATCTCGAATTATCAAGATACTACGTGTTTAGAATAGAGAGTTAGTGAAACATTTGGATTTTTTACTAAAATCGTACGACGAAAAATGTCGATTCTCAGCCTTGACGAAAAAATACGTGTCTTTTATTTTTTAGAATACTTTTCGGAAAAAAAATTTCATAAGTATTCAAGAGGGTCCGGGTTCGAGCATGAAAATTTCAGCGGGAATACCCCATATACTTAAGTATATGCACAGAAAATTTCATGTCAATCTGACAAATATTTTCGAAGTAATAGGCATATCTGTAAACCCGTAATTATTAGGTGTAACGTACTTTTGAAACTTCGAACGCGTTTTTCACAAAACCGTGTTTTAAAAGTCGGCGAGGAAAATTTTTCAGCAACGGCATAACCGATCAGTCTCAAATGTTTACACAACCTTTATAAATATATTTTTTAGTAATTAATCGAAGTTTTTTTGCCGATAAGTATTTTCCATTTTATAAACAATTTAAGACACAAACTTTTACCAAAAATCGATTTTCTTTAGAAAACCGCCATTTTGTTAAAAATAAATATTTTGCTTATTCCTTCAATGGAATCCTAGATTATACCTTAGCGGCTTCAACGATCATTATTTTTCAAAAATAAAAATTTCAATATAAAGTTAAACGTTACAAAAATACGCATATAAATTTTTACGTTAATAAATTAAAATGTCTTACCAGAATTTTTTTTTTTTTTAAATCGCTTTTTTTTGACCTCCTAAAAGCGTATAAGCGTCAAAATGTTACTTAAAAAATTTAATTTATATGTATTTTTTTATTTGTATTTTAATAATATTACATCTGATGCTCAAGAAGTGACCTCGAAAGTAATTTATTTCATCTGTCTTTTTAGATTCGCTAAATGTTGCCTAAAATTCACCTGGATTCAAAAAAAAATCGACGCCGTCTCAAAGAAAAATCGATAATTACCGAAATGATTCTATAAGAGTTTTCTCTCTTTTTTCAATTTTGGTCACGAAAAAGAAAATAAAAAATTATTTAAAAAATAAGTTTATCCATCCAAGTGCATTTCTTACGAGCTAAAAAACAATTCAACTTAAACGAGGTCTCTATTGAGGAACTTGCATTTTTTCGAAACTTTTCTCAAATAATCAATAACCCGAACAAGAATATTATTTATGGGGAAAAAAAAATTTTGGCATCGACATTCGATAGTGCGAGTGAGATCTTGTTGAGTTAAAATTCCTTTTACAGAACGTAGCACTCGTTAACGTACAATTTGCAAAACTTCGAGGCTGCTTCGGCTGATGTTTGGTCTCTCTGTTTATTTTCACTGAACAGGGCTCTTCGTTGTTCGCGAAGCATCGACGCGAAATATTTACAGTTTCGCGAATTTCGTCGAGCGATACAACCATCAACGATGAATTATTATCCCGATGATTGAGCACCGGGAATATGACATTTTTTCGATTTTATTCATAACATAAAAAATATCATGAAAATAGAAAAACAAGATCATCGCGAAATAACTTTTTTCGGCCCTAAAATCGGGGAAACCGTAACAATGGAAGTGCGTTATATGGTTTTGCTCTATTACAAAAAAAAAACCTCGAACGGTACCGTCAAAATGTTTTGATGGTATGTGGTTTCATGTTTTTTTTTGTATTGCATGTATGAATTCAATCGCAAAAAACCTTTTCCAAAAGCGTGAAGAGCCAAATTCTTTTGTTGTCTTCCATCGACAAACATGAAGTAATATATATATAAAGGGTGGAGGGCAAAATGGACACCATACGAAAATGGGGGGCAAAATGGTAGCTATTCTGAAATTTTTTTTTTTTTTTTTTGAAAATTCAAGTAAACGAGTTATGATGCGATTTGACGAGAGATTGACGAGAATTTAAAAAAAGACGGATTATCAGTATTACTATTAGAGTATGTTGGGGTATTTTTTTTCTAATGCGATGAAAATGACGATTAGAAAATAAAATTTCAGCTCTTCATAAGCACATGTTGAAATTTAGATACGATTTTGAGTGGAAGAGTCTATTTAGGTATGCATGATAACGTTTGCAATGATAATTGCCTCATTTTCTAATTTCTTGAGTTTTCATTTTTTTCCTACAATTTTTGATGGTGTCCATTTTACGTCCAGCGTCCATTTTTTCCACCCCACATCTTCTATATTTGCAAAAATTATATTGATAATTCCTTCATTTTCTTATTTTTTTCCATAATTTCTGATGGTGTCCATTTTTTTTCCAGTGTCCATTATGCCTCCCCCTCTCCTATATCCACGCTGTTGATTTTGTCGCCGTGGCGAGAAAAAAAAACATGACAATATATTGCGCGTAAAAGAGAGTGATGGCTCGAGTTCTCTCATTGAAGGAAGAGAGATGGAGATTGACGTGCATTGACGTGTGAGGAGGAACGGTGGTTGCGTCCATACTCCGTGGGAAAAAAAAAACAAAAAAAAACAAAACAAATCATGGCCAGCGGTTAGCGGCAAGCGATCACTGCCGGCGGATCTGCAGAGTCGGAATATATGGATATTAAATATATGTATATATTTTATATTCATTTTCATCCGTTGAATTTCCCGATAGGCAAACAGACCGGACCGTCTATATGTATACAATACATATATATATATATATATATATATATATATGTATTGTATACATATTGCCTGGAACACGCCACAAATTAATAATATTGAAAATGCCCGAAGCGAATTGAATTTTTTCACCGTATTCACTGTCAACGAAAAAAAAAAACCGAAAAATTCATCGCCGCTTCACCCAAAATGATCGCAATAACGCGAATCATTCCATCGATTTGCTCGTATCAATATTGTCATTCCAAACAACCCATCAATTTATAATTCGAAACGAACCCGAAAATTATATCACCACTGCGACTTATCGACACGATTTTTTTTCCAATTACTCCAATACGGAGACAAAATATATTCCAGATATTTAATTTCTCCGACGTTTACACGTTCCATGTGAAATTTATAGTATAGCGAAAAATATATTGTCAATTTAATTTGGAAATGATTTGAACATTTTTTGCCCTCATTTATTTTACTTGTATATTTCAAAATAACTATAACTTCAGGAAAATAATATATTTCATATATTCCAGATATATCTTCTGTCTCCTGAACGTGTTAAAATATATGCAAAATATAAAATACTAATATATAAAATGTATACATTAAAATATCGACAAGAATTAATTTAATTTGAAAACTATTTTAAATGCATTTTTCACCCACGATTCATTCAACTTATATATTCCAAAGCATTTATGACCTCAGAAACAAAATATATTCAATATATTCCAGATATATTTCCTATCTCTTGGGCAAATCAAACAGTATGCGAAAATTAATTTAATTTGAAAATGATTGGAAATACATTTTTCGCGCACAATCCATTCAACTTATATATTCCCAAATAGCTATAACCTCAGAAACAAAATATATTTAACCCTTACTTGACACACTTCTGCAGAATACCGTACTTGACACACTGGGGTCCTTTGTACCCCAGCGATAAAAATTCTTACAAAAAATATGACATTTAATATTTTAACTTGCAAATTTTTTTAGAACTTCATGAGAAGTTACTTTCCAAACTTATACAGGATTTATAGTAACATGTCAAAGTTAAAAATGATTTAAAAAACTGAAAAAATGACAACTTTTACGAAAAAAATCATGACTTTTTTATTTTTTTGACAAAAATGGTTAAAAATTCAACTGAGTTTGCTTAATATATAGCACTACAAAAAAAAATATTAGTAGTAAAATAATATAACAGGACAAAAATCGCACGAAATTTTCGCACTCGACCTTACTTGACAAACTGGGCTACAGGCGAGACCACTCGACTTTGAACGGCAACCACATAAAAACGTATTGTCTTACAGTGATGCTATAAGCTTGAAGGAGTAGTGGCATCCTCGAACTAATGACAGAATTCCCTATGGGTCCCATTTTTTTAGGTACTTAAAATTAAGGAAATTTAGGCCTGGGGTGTTTTGTACCCCAGTGTGTCAAGTAAGGGTTAATTAAATATATAGGCAGACAGGAAATATATCTGGTATTCCAGATATATTTTCTGTCTGTTGGGCCCATGAAGATGCAAAAATATAATTTACAACCAGTTAAGTGCGAGTGAAAAACGCGAGTATGATCGAAGATAGCGATGATAGCAGGTTGATTTGGTGACCCCCCCCCCCTCCCCTCTCCGGAGGTTGAGATCGGAAATCGTCGTGTGGAAAGCCTGCGAAGGGTGGCGAGTGCACGGTGAGAGAGAGAGAGAGAGAGAGAGAGAGAGAGAGAGAGAGAGAGAGAGAGAGAGAGAGAGAGAGAGAGAGACAGAGAGAGAGAGAGAGAGAGAGAGAGAGAGAGAGAGAGAGAGAGAGAGAGAGAGAGAGAGAGAAAGAGAGAGAGAGAGAGAGAGGGGAGAGGAGAGAGTAAAAAAGACAGGAAGAGAGGGAGGGAGAGAGGGGGGGGGAGGTTGTATATATATTAATTTCGTAGCGACAATACACATTCAAGATGGAATTCATACGCTGTCAGAGGCAGTGCTCGCTCGAGTGAATAGATAGACATTATGGATGTCACATGGGTGAATATAGCATAGAATGAGACTTGTATATATATATATATATATATAGGTACGCATATAGTAGAGTGAGAAATCCGAGTGAGCCTTCAGCGACGTATGGGAACGTACGAGCTTATATCGCGAATTACATATACATACCTTACCCATTATATTACTACACGTACTATGCATATTCACTCGTTTATATATATATGCATACAGACATATGAATCTTGGGGTGTTATACAACGTTCACATACGAGACGAATACGAGAACGGGAAGTAGGAGTTGTGTGACACGCTAGGCCGATCCTGCGAGTGAGTGAAAGACTTTGCCGAGGAAACGCAAAGGATAGTGCATGGAGTACTTTATATCTCTCATATACATATATACGAATGATTCTTCGGTATATAAGTATAATTTCGGGCCTCGTGGCGGCAGGATTTCCCGCAAATTTGGGGGAAGGGGGAAATCAAATGAATTATCAAGTAATGAAAATGTAAACTTATGGACGACCAACGTCAAGAGTAAAGGTTATTTTCATCGGTTCCACAATTAAAGTCTGGAAAACCTTAAGGTTGATAGAATAAGGACGATAAAATATCTAACGTTAAAATTTCCAATGTTCATGTTCATCTCCAAAGAGGGCGTCAAATTCAAACCTAATCGTAAGCCTCCGTCAAATCCAAGCTTAAGCCTCCAAAATGGTATGTGCGAATGCAATCCTCTGATGTACAAAAAGCAAGTATTTATATTGTGTATTTTATTGGATTTTGATTATATACTGTTTATTTATATTGTTTATTTATATTGTTTATCTTATTTGTTTATTTTTTTATACATATAGTATTTAAATTATTTATATATATATATACCGCTCAAAAGTTTGGATAAACCAGTCGATTTTTCTTGCCACACTATAAATTGCATAACCCCGTCAAAAAAAAGATACTCGAGTTTTTTGAACGTGACCGTTTTTTGGCCTTTTTCGACCATCGCGAATTGGGCGCAGAGCTTAAGGACATTTTTTTTGTCTTTTTTATCTATGGCACATTTGAAAGGGTTAGCAGACGCTCCATTTTTGTTTTTTTTTTAAATTTTCGTACGATTTTTTCTCGCAAAGTTATTTCCCTTTTGGCTACAAAAGACAAATTTTGTAAGATGCAACGTAACTCAAAAACTTTAGAGTTTGAGAGAAAATATCAAGTATGAAGAAAGTAGCAAAGGTATACATGGAATCGCCTGGAATTATTTCAGAATTTTCCTATGAAATTTGTTTTTTACTATTTTCGGTCGAAACTGATGATGACGTCCCAGCAAGAAAGTTTATCTGATTGAAATTTCTGTACTTCCTAATACAATAAAAATCTGAAAAAATTCAGGAATGTTTGGCATACTATAAACAATAATTATCAATAAACCCAAATATTGCTCATAAGTTATCAATTCATTGTTTAAACAATTGTTAATGACGATTTGTTAATAACTTTTGGGCAATATTATTCTCAATGAATAATTATTAATTATTATTATTGATTATTTTTCCGACCCAAATGTCGGCCAATAGAATTGCACCATTCGACGTCACGTGGTACAACCTACATGGTATTATACTGATAATTTTTTGATTATTTTCTCTGGTAGTTGCTATATATAAAAAACAAAACATGATCCAGTCAAATTAACCACACGTCAAACTGACAGGTTGAATTCAATTGTGAAAATTGGAGATTTTGCATGAAAATGAGTCGATTTGGAGTTTGTTCTCTGTCCACCATTGATAAAAAAGTCAAAGGAAATGTTCCCATTAATACGGAGAAGGCAAAAAAAACAGTTTGGAACCAATTTACTACTGTTAACTGTTCATTTCATCTCATGGTGCAATTCTATTGGCCGACATTTGGGACGGAAAAATAATCCCCCGAATACCACACGAGCTTCAAAATTATCTGGCATTTCCCTCAAGGTTCCCTGCAAACAAATAAAGTCGTCAAGTTTTTCAGGAAAAACTTGACTCCTTCATTTGTTTGCAACGAACCTATCGGGAAATACCCGATAATTTTGAAGCTCTTGTGGTATTATAAGTGATAATTATTGTTTATAGCATGCCAAATATTGCTGAATTTTTTCAGATTTTCATTCTATCACAAAGTATGGAAATTTCAATCAGATGCTAAATGGACGAGCAAAGTGTAAATGTTATTAAAAATTAATTTCAAAAAGCTCATTATTGTTACATTGCAACAATACAAACTTCAACATCATTCGGTCATTGTGTAGTTGTACTGTAAAACGTTTTGGATAATCGATTATACTGTACCAGTGGATATTACTGAACTGGCAAAATAAGGGGTTATTTTTTAGTAATTATATAAGAGAAGGTTTTTTCATCCATAAATATTTTCCATTTTATAAACAATTGAAGTCAAGAATTTTCATCAAAAATCGATTTTTTTTGTTGAGAATCCGCTATTTCGTTAAATATCGATATTTTGCTAATTCCTTCGATTAAATACTACATTGTTCCTTATATTAACAAAATCCATTTGATTTTTTTATTTTGGATGATCCAATCCAGAGATATTGTGGTCACCGCAAGACACTTTTTTTAGAGGACCTCCAGGAGATCAGCTACAGCAGCTTCAAGATTTTTTTAAAACTTAAGATTTATATAAACAAAAATATGTATGTAAATTTTCACGTTAATAAATTAAAATGTCTTTGCAGAAAAAATTCTTGAAAAATTGCCTTTTTCGGCCTCCTGACTGCGTATAACTCGTTCCTGCTTACTCCACCATGAGTTCTTTCTCGTTTAGTTTTCATTGGGTACTCTATTCAATTTTTTGAGGTTAGTTCCACATAAAACACCATTGGATTTGCAACTGGGAATGCCGTATACTGGATTTTATTCGCGAATAACCTCTTTGCGTTTTTGCCGTCTATTTTCTGCTGTTAATTTAAAATGAACACTGAAAGGAAGTTTTTAGGCATCCTAAATTGATGGAAACATTTCGATGAGTTATCATTGAAAAATGCAGGGTTCAAATTTATGGTATATCGAAGAATCATTCGTACATTGGCAGGTATAGGTACGAGTTTTGCCGGGTATAGCACAGTAGATAGAAACGTTGGAGCACGTTCAGCTGACGTGACATCCTATCGTCTACACCAGCTGCATATAACGAAGGATTTTCGTATACGCGAATTCACTATAGCGACGCTTGATTAAGTCCCGACTCTTGATACGACATTGAAGCAAACGAGGAGTTCAACATTCCCCGATCGTTTCACAGTCAA
Organism: Alloplasta piceator; assembly: GCA_946863875.1. Classification (NCBI taxonomy): domain Eukaryota; kingdom Metazoa; phylum Arthropoda; class Insecta; order Hymenoptera; family Ichneumonidae; genus Alloplasta; species Alloplasta piceator. The sequence goes on from OX333071.1 coordinate 71,654,559, forward strand.
TCAAACCTTTCATTATACCATTCACAATCCGCGAAAAAAAGCTTCGGATAATTTTCAATCAAACCCAATCATTTCATCGTTCATAATCGACCCACTACGATCCTCTCCAAATCCAATCCCAATTCTGCTCGCTATCAAGTGAGTTCGGACAATAAATTGAGTTTGATAGCTGCAAAAATTAGCAAAAGTGCGTTTGTGCAAAAAAAAAAATCAGTTCAAAAGTTGCATCGGTACAAAAAAGGACCGTTTGCAAAAAATAATTCAAATTTCAAATTTTTATTTATCTTTTTAACAATCGACATGAAACTTGGAGTCAAATACTGCTGAGTTACAAAAAAATTTAACACTCCCACCATTTTTTATGAAGATTCCCATCTTTTTTTTTATTTTTAGCTTTCGAACTCCCTCAAAATTCAATGCCAAACCTTCTCGTGAAGCTTTTCATCGCTGTAAGAGTTTTCATGAAATTTTTTCGAGCAAGTGAAATTGATGAAAAATCATTTTTCAAGTTCCATCACAATCTCAAGAGAAAATGTACACTCCTTTTCGTTCTTTTTGTCTCGTTCATTCTCTTTGCTATACTTTGCCATTCCAACACGATTTTCTTCCCTCCGGGTCTATCAATATAATTGTAAGTCACAAAAGCTCGATAGAGCTTTTTTTCCAAATGGTAGCAAAACGTCGTACATGGCGAACCGTGCAAGATCGAGAGTCTGGAATTTTTATTTAGCTCAACGTTTCGAACTAAGAGCCCTCTCTCTCTTCGCCATTTCTCTGGCACGGACCTTGATAGATGCGACTCTCGTGCAGTCGAGCGAGAGTTTCGTATTACGCAGAGACGTTATATGTATGTTAACTTAGTGAAATATATATATATATATATATCGATGATCGAGCCAGAAACGCCCGGAGGACATACTGAAATGAGAGTAACGCGGGAAAATCCCCCTCAAGGTAGCCTGTGTGCATGTGCATCGCGTTCGGGAGACCCAAAGCTTCTCTCTCACGATACGCTTTCCTCGGGAAATGCTTCCACGTTGCTGCGACAAAAGCGCAATAGGTGGCGCTGCACAGTAGTGCAGAAATGCAGCAAAAGAGAGAGAGAACGAGAGGAACGAGCGTCGTCGTCGTAGTCGGCGTCGTCGTCGTCGTCGTCGTCGTCGTCGGCCCACAGAACATAAATCCCGATTCCGACTCGAGCGAAAACGGTTCCTCCTCGCGCGTAGTTCGAAGCTACGGCCATAATTCCAAAGTCGCTCGGGTTCTCCTGGACCAACACGCGGCGTACGACGTACCAAACCCTCCTCCATTCCTGCCTCTCGCTATCCCTCTAGCCCCCGTTTTAGCTCCATAGATATAGCTATATATCAGGTACCTCATTGGCAGACAAAAGGGCGTATCTGACGTCGTTTTGCATTTCAAGGGATGTTGGACAGGTCCTCCCGACTCGCAGAAATTAATTTACAAGGGGTTTTACGTGTGGGCGCGAAACGTTTTTTAACGGAGGGAAAATTGTCACCTCACTTTGCGGAATTAGTCTTCAGATTTCCGATGATGCTGAAGTTTGCACCGTTGAAATTCAACGAAAATAAGTTCATTTGTAAATTAATTCATCCTATGGAAGAGTTTTCAGAGGGAATCATTTTTAAAACATTGATTAGCGTCTCCTTTAAGGATCTAGCATCGCAAAAGTTGAGGGTAAATGTTGGAAATAATCAAGATAAAAAAATTAAATCATTTTCGTTGCGTTCAAATGATGCAAACTTCAGCATCATCATTTTCATCTATTATTCGTTCGCCAAATTTTCGTTGTTGATTCGATCATTTGAAGTAAAACTGAAATTTCATATTTTTTAGCGTCTTTGTACCGACAAATTGGTAAATGTGAGTTTAAATGTTGCTCTTTTATAGGCTAAAACTCTTGAATAAAATAATTTATTTCTTATATAAAAAAAAGTAGAAAAAATATGCGTATTTTTAACCTTCAACTCCCCTCTTGGAGGAGTATTCTCGTCTGGGATTTTGAAAAAACCAATTTTTTTGCATATTCTTAAAGTTTAGACCATTAAGGATATATGCTCAAAAGGAAATTTTTGAATTCCAATAATTCACGGAGTTACAGCTATTTTAGTGACGTAGCAACTACGTCTGTCACGTCGGAGCGTAACTTTAAGAAGGTATTCTAGTCTAGAATTTTGAAAAAATCATTGTTTTTTTCACATATTTTCGAAGTTTAGACCTTTAAGAATATATCCTCCAAAGGAAATTTTCAAATTCTAATAACTTACGGAGTTGTAGCTATGTTAGTGACGTAGCAACTACGCCCGTCACGTTGGAGCCTAACTTTAAGAGGGTATTCTGGGGAAGAATTTTGAAAAAATCAATATTTTTTGCATACTCTCAAAGTTTGGACCTTCAAGAATATATTCTCCAAAAGAAATTTTTAAATCCCAATAATTTATGGAACTATAGCTATTTTAGTGACGTCGGGGCAAATCGGACTATAGACGTTTTTTTTAAAACTACCATTCTCAACACGGCTGACATAATATCTCAAGTTCTTCAAATTTTTAACCAATCTTCAATGGATAACTCTCTATCGCCCCTACTACTTTTTTGCTCAAACAGCCGCCATTTTGCGAATCATTTTTTTTCTGTTTTCTCTGAGGTAGGGGCTATAACGCCACTCTTACTTATTAATAATCTTTTTATAAATTTTGTTTCGGATTACCAGAAAGGTTGCAATCGTGGCAGCCAGCACACCCCATTCTTTTTTAGCCCCAACATTACCAGCTTATAATTTATTTGATTTAATTTTTTCTTCTCAAAAATTTGGTTCATTGTCACAATATTAATAAATATGCTGTAAAAAAAGAATGGTAATAATGTTTTTTTTTGTTTCGTGCTCAACAAATCGTTCAAAATGTCTCTAGACCAGAATACCGCCTTAACACAGGCTTTTCCCTAAAGTACTCAAAAATGTTTTGCGCAGCAAGCTCGATTGCATTATTTTAATATTTGTACCTACATAATTAAACGATAATATTTTCTCAAATCGTGCCACAATTACTCTCGGAGTATTCCCAGAAATAATGGAAAATCAAGAATAAACCTATCTCGATCTCTGACCCTTGCCCTTTGTTTTTTTTTATTCAACAGCCCTCGTAACTCTCTTTGTTCCCTATTTAGCCGGGCACAGGGTGTTCAAGTCGGCAATTCGAGCTGATGTATATCCGTGCCCAATGGCAGTACTTTTGGCGGAAAAAAACGCGTTCTCATCGGTTGACAGAACGACGGGCATGTTTATGTAGAAGCAAAAAAAAAGCATTTGCAGAATCGTTATGTGCGTGTGTGTTCGTGGCAGGAGAATGAAAAACGAGCTTAAGGGATAGCCTACTGGCCCCCATTAATGGCCTACATACTGCACGGTTATTTTTATAACCCTCTCACCCCCTTATCCTCTAACATGCCCAGGGCTCTCGTAATTTATTTAGCACAGAGATGGAAAAAGTCGAAACAAAAAGCTCGTGTAGAATTCAACGATAAATTCAACTGTGTGAATGTTGCATTGTCCTACGAAGGTTCTCCTTTTTCTCTCTCTCTCTCTTTCCCGCTATCTCTTGTTCAATTTTTCATGAACCATATATATATGTATATAGTGTCGTATCTCTTAAACTGTCCCTCTCTCATCCCTATTTCGTGGAGGCCAGGGTCGTCTCGTTAACACTGGAAGAACGGTCATATAGAAAAAGAAAATGGGGATGAGGCAAAAGAAAAACAAAGAAGTTTGGATGCTGTCCTTCTCTCTCTCTCTCTCTCTCTCTCTCTCTCTCTCTCTCTCTCCCCCCCTCTCTCTCTCTCTCTCTCTCTCTCTCTCTCTCTCTCTCTCTCTCTCTCTCCCTCTCTCTGTGTCATCCCTGGACCCTTCTATCTCGGTGGCATGCATTATTCAACGTCCTCTCTGTTTTATACGAGGTCCACTCTGATGAGTACGTCACAGAAAGTGAAACGTGAACGAAAACCAGTGGCTGACTTTATAACTGGAACGTATTTTCCTTTTATTTTCTTGTTTCTTTCACTGTGGCGATGTTTGTGAGAGAATAGGGGATGATTTGCAGCGTTGAGTTGGAAAGAGGACTGTCTAACCAAACGATGGGTTTAAAATGATTGACCGATTGAGCTAAGACCAAATAACTTACTGCACGGAAAAAAAAGACTTAGTTCCTTCAACCAACCAGCTTAGTGCTCTGAGCGCCAGAAGAGAAATTAGTTGGATCAACTAGATAGTTGGTTGGGTCAACTAACCAACCTTATTTATTAGTTACCACAACTAAGTCGATTAGTTGTGCTAACTAAAAAATTGGTTTGGTTAGTTGACTCAACCAACTATCTAGTCGATCCAACTAATTTATCTTCTGGCGCTCAGAGCATTAAGCTAGTTGGTTGAACCAACTAAGTCTCTTTTTCCGTGTGGTGATTGTTTATGAGATGAATTTGACTCCATAGAGAACATCGTAGAAATAATGAGAAAAAATTGAAACATCGGAAAAGAAGAAAGAGGACAGGGTTTAAAAAATCGAAAGCTTCCTGTCTGATTTTCCAGAGCTTTCTCGCCCTCAAGAATTCTTCATCCCTTATTTTCTCACCCTCTTTCTCACTCTTATCTTTTATTCCACGTTTATCTCCATCCTTCATGCGGTATTTTCCAAAAGGATTCTATTTCGCGGCAAAAATGTTTCTCGAAACCTTTCGGAAAAGCGTGAAAGTCAACGAGCAAGTAGACTTCTTGCTTCTAGGTTCGTCTTTTATTTATTTTTTCACCCACTTTGTTGCCTTTTTCTATTTCCCTTTCTCCACTTGGAAAGCTTCACTCTCAGTCACCCCCCTTGGTATAATATACATGAGTCGTTTCATGTCAAATCGACCAATAATTGGAATCGACTCCTTCCAATTTCGATGAAATTTGGTCAGAAGTTTTCTTTTATCATAAAACGAAGTTCTACCGGAGGAAAAAAATTAAATTTTTTTTTTCGAAAGTTATGCAAAATTCAAAACTTAACAATTTTTTTGAATTTTTCACGTTTACTTTTTTAATATCTCGAAAACTATTATAGTTACGACAAAATCATTCTGAATTTGTCTTAAAGAGTATACTTCGGGCTACAAAAAAAAACATTCTGAAAAAATATTCTGAAGAATGATTAATTTAGAGAATTTTTAATTTTTTTAAATCGTCAAAATCCACGACCAACATTAAATTTTTGGTTCAATTTTTTTTTATATAATAACTTGTACTGATTTTTAGAGATCTGGAAATTTTCAGAATTACGTTTTTATTTTCAAAAATATCAATTTTTGAATTTTAGTAAAAAAAAATTGTTTGCCTTCAAGTTAAGTAAAGTTGAGCACTCATGTAATTTTGTAATTTTAAGCAGTAAAAATGTCAATTAATGACATGAGAATGTTAAAAAAACAATGTATATTTAAAAAAAAAACGAATTCTGAAAATTTCAGGATCTTTTAAGATCAGTACAAAGTATTATAAAAAAAATTTATCCAAAAATTCAATGTTGATCGTGGATTTTCACGATTCTTAAAAATTCAAAATTCTCTAAATTCATCATTTTTCAAAATTTTGTTTCGAAATATTTTTTTTTTCGTAGCCCCAAGTATACTCTTTAAGATGAACCCAAAACGATTATTTCGTAACTATAATAGTTTTCGAGATATTGAAAAAAAAAACTTGAAAAATTGAAAAAATTGTGAAATTTTGAATTTTGCATAACTTTCGAAACAAAATTTTTTAATTTTTTTTCCCTTTGGTCTTCGAATATGAACTTCGTCATATGATAAATGAAAATTTTCGACTAAATTTCATCAAAATTGAAAGGGTTCGATTCCTGGTTGATTTGACAGGGAATTACCCATATATATATACTATATAATAGGTATATAGGTTTACATGTTTTAGCGGCACACCCTTGGGACAACGGTAGACAAAAATTCAATCTCCCTCATGTCGGGCTGAACAGCCTTTTCTGACATTTTTATAATGCATATTCTTCGATGTTTTTCTTTGTCATTTCCTCTCTCTGCTTTTTTGTTGCCTCAAAACTGGCGGGGAAATTGTTTGCCCAGACATTGTGTAGTAAGAAAACGAGTAAGGCGAACGCGAAAATGGGCAGGTGGTATACAAGTCGAGTACAAAGCCTCACGCGAAAGGGTGGAGGGTGAAGCACAGAAAACGCGACGCCATATCGTACAATAGAAGGCGCACTTTCGCTCCCACGACCCTCAGAAGTTTTCGCGATGTTGCAGCCTTGCCGGGAGATGAACGCTTTTCTCTGTTCGCTCTCTGGCGTATAAATCTTTAGCGGAGGTAAGCTGCTTCTGCGACTGGGTTTCCTAGTGAGATGATTTCGAAGCCGCTGCTTACGTTCACTCGCCTCCACGTGGAAGAGAAAATAGGAGAAAAACCACATGAGTCTATGGAGAAAAGAGAAGAGCGAATTGGGGAAAACCTGCAAGTTTTGAGTATCAGGCCATCCACGAATGAGGGCAAGCAAAACGATTGTCTTGACTATGTGAAAAAAAACATCATGGATGTGCATAAGTAGCTGCTTAACTAACGTTCGGAGCTGACAAACACAATGAAGGCAATGGAGGCGATGCAAGGCAGATGGATAAGAGTCAAGAATGACGGGAGGCGATACAAGACAGATAGATAAGAGTAAAAAATGACGGGAGGCGATACAAGACAGATAGATAAGAGTCAAGAATCGAGGGAGGCGATGCAAGACAGATGAATAAGAGTCAAGAATCAAAGGAGGCGATGCAAGGCAGATGGATAAGAGTCAAGAATCAAGGGAGGCGATGCAAGACACATGGATAAGAGTCAAGAATCAAGGGAGGCGATGCAAGGCAGATGGATAAGAGTCAAGAATCAGGGGAGGCGATGCAAGACAGATGGATAAGAGTCAAGAATCAAGGGAGGCGGTGCAAGACAGATGGATAAGAGTCAAGAATCAACGGAGGTGATGCAAGACAAATGGATGAGTCAAAAATCAAGGGAGGCGACGCAAAACAGATGAATAAGAGTCAAGAATCAAGGGAGGTGATGCAATACAGATGGATAAGAGTCAAGAATCAAGAGAGGCGATGCAAGACAGATGATTAAGAGTCAAGAATCAAGGGAGGCGATGCAAACAGATGGATAAGAGTCAAACATTAAGGGAGACGATACAAGGCAGATGCATAAAAGTCAAGAATCAAGGGATATGGATAAGAGTCAAGAATCAAGGGAGGCGATGCAAGGCAGATGGATAAGAGTCAAGAATCAGGGGAGGCGATGCAAGACAGATGGATAAGAGTCGAGAATCAAGGGAGGCGGTGCAAGACAGATGGATTAGAGTCAAGAATCAAGGGATAGAGACAGAGACGAAGTAGGGGAAACTCTGACTTTGCTGCTGGAAGGTTTACACGACCAATCTCGCTTTGACGTCCCCAGGCTGAGCGCACAATTTCCCCAACTACTCTTTGGTCCTCCTACTTCCTCCTTCAACCTTCCGGAGAACTGCAAGCTCGCACGGAACATCGAACGAGACGACAACGACGACGACAACGACGACGACGACTACGACGACAACGACGATGACGTCGACGTCCACCAGCATCGCCAACAGGAACTCCCTTACGACGTTCAACAAGATCCTCGTATTACGCGCTTACGTACACACTATGTAGTGCTTTCCTTACACACACACACACACACACACACACACACAGGCGCAGGCGCAGGCAGACACGAACGCGCGGGTTGCACACGTTTACAAGCAAACCCTTCATGAAGACAGGAGTCTGCATCGCACTGCACACATTCCCCATCCTCTTCTATCCTTGGCTTCGAAACTTGGGATATCGTTGAGTCTGGCATATATGCCGAAACACATGTGTTTCCCTTCGACGTGGATATACGTGCGTTGAAACAGCACTGAATTTGCTTGGATAATGCTGGAGGACATACCCGGCTACGTGGCTACCGAAAGCTAGGTGAATTGTCTTCCATGAGAATGAATGTAAATGAAAACTAACCTGGAAAGTTTATCTTGAATAAACATATATTGTTATATAATTTTAGTCTACGTCTAAGTCTAATAGCATCTCTGCCAAACAGAAGCGTTTTAATAAAGGTACTAATTAACAAACCTACCAGAATCTCTACCAAATAATAACTCTCTCAAATGATACCTCTACCACAAAACCTCTCTACTTGACAGCTTTTCCATTTTACATGTCTACCAGATTACAAGTTTTCGGCTTGTCAACTCGGCCGGTAACTTACCAACGTTGGGGCCCGACCCAATGAACAAACACAGTCGCCCGGTGGTGTAGTAAGTAAGGGATCGCAGGATTTGAGATCCGGGAACTTGTAAAATGGGAAAACTGCCAACTGGTAGAGATATTATTTGGTGGAGATTTTAGTAGGCTTATTATTTGGTAGGGTTATTGAAACGCTCCGATTTCGCAGAGATGTTATACGGTAGACTTGTTAATCGGTAGTGACATTACGGTACTGTTTTGTTGTGCTAGAGATGTATTTTTGGTAGATAAATAAGTGGTAGCACTGTAAATGCGCCCTAATTTCGCTATCTGCAACGCTTATTTCTCTTATCGTAGTCCCGACAAAACCCAGCCGAGTCTTTGCTTGCCAAGAGAGAGAGAGAGAGGGAAATCACTTTCGGGAATGGAGGATGAGGAGTGTCGGTTTCGAAGAGGGGTGTGATGCGCAAAGAGGCAAAACGTACACAGATAAGGAGAAGACGATGCAGAAGACAGGGATATCATGAGAGATCGTAAAGCCCGGAAACGCGGTAAGACGATAAAACAGGTTTCTCAAGTATACTAAGCGCAATAGGAGAGTGCAAGAAGATCGAGAAGCGGAGAAGAGATGAAGAGGAAACAGGAAATCCCGTTACCCGATACGCCAAGTGACATTAACGTTCAATTATTTAATTTAATTATCCAACGACGTTAAACACCTGGCATTAAATGTCGGCGCAACTGTTGGGCTCCCATGAACTCTCACACTCGTTGGCACTATCACCGAACGAGGAAGAGGGATAGGTAAGAGATTCAGAGTCGTTTGGGGGTTGGATTAGCGGTTGGTCCGACGGGTCTTAATCGTGATTAATTTGTGAGAGCTGGGAATCGGACTGGCTCAACCAATGAGGACGATATCCCCGGATGATATCATTTTGATCACCTCTTCCAATCTTCATCACCATATTTCCTGCCATACATAAATGTGTCTGTGTGGGTGGGGTTATCATCAGGTAACCCTTTGGTCTATCGTTTGATCGAAATCTCGGTCCAATCTGGAAGGAGGTCTCTCGGTTTGTCATCACTCCTCTCCTTTCCTAGTCCTTTTCCAACCCTTAATTTCACGCCAGCTAAATTTGCTACCTCCATGAAATGAATCGATATTCCAAAAGCTTCGATGCTTTCCCTCTCACTTACTCATCCTCACTGTCTCTCCCTTTCCCTCTCTTTCACTTCCATACCCACGCGTTTTGCATTTCACAAGGTTGATGCCTTGAACGCGTTGGATAGGAATATGCAAAATCGTCGTTCGCCGACGATGACGACGATTCTACAAACTGCCAACAGACTTTGGCGAGAATACACTTCCACACAGGAATTGTTCCGGAGGATGGGGGATGGAAAACAGGGGCATATGGGGGACGAAGGGAAAAACGGCGTGTGCAACGAGGATTCATCGGACTGGGATGTGTTCGCGGAAAGCTTTCGCATTAAAATCGGCATAAAACGTTATTATCCGTCGATGTAATCTACCTCCCAACTGGCTCACCGATAATTTGACTCCCGCATACTCTCGCTAACCGGAATAGTGTTCTCTGCGCCATCTTTGCCCACCTCTTCTCGGTGCGAACAAATTGAGAAGAAGAAAAAAAATGCCAGAGCCGATCGTGAGGAAAAGAATAAACGAGGGATAAGGAAGAAGGATTCGAGAATAGACGCCACGTTGGTGGATTTTTTTCAGTAATGGAGGGTGATAATGCCGCACTGCTTTCAACATCTTTTTCTCGCGTTCTTTTGTTCTTCCTTTCTCGCAGATTCAACGCTGAGTCTTTGAGTACCTTTGAGAATGTCAATATAATTTCTTCTCACGAATTATTCGAGGGAATGGGAATTGGTGCTTCCGTGAAAGATTTCTTTGGACCTACGGTAGATTTTTTTTGGAAAAAGCGACATGAAGTTGAAAATGTCCCCTTTGAAACGCCGCTTGTTGAATTGAAATACCTTCATTTTTAAAAGAGCAGTGAATCAGGGCAAGTGTTTCCAAACTTTTGGACGACAGTGTGCAAGATTAGAATTTTTCAATTAGAATATCAGAATGGTCCAATATTAGAATATTAGAATTTCAAAGGACTCCCCGGATAATTGGAGTCAGGGTCAATGAATTTAATCACAATTTCACGCGAGTCAAGTTTTAATTTGTGCTGGAAGGGAATGAAATTCATTTTCCTCATCGTGGAGTCAGGAATGGAGTGTCCTGTCTCAAAGGAAAAATGAAAAATTTACAGATTCATTTACCACCAAGAAAATGTAATTGAAAAACTTAAATTATTAAACTTTTACTGCATTTCGGGTAAAACCAAGAGTGAGGCTCCACGAAGAACGCCACAATACAAATATCGAGACGTTTTCGACATTATTTTATCAAAATGACACGCCGTAAGTTTGGATGGCGCATCAAGAGATAAATATCGATAAATTGTAGTTTTATTGAAAAACGAAATGGCGAAATGTAGTTCACAGACGTGCGAGTGAGGGCAGCACCATGGATTCTGACGAGTAACCTACAATATTTAGGGGGCTCGAATGAGTTCCTTGGCATTAGCTGTAACGCATTTTAGCCTCTCAATTGACAATTAATTGTTGATTAATTTATCCCCCTCTTAATTGTCAAAATGTAATTAATTTTCATCCACGGTTGTCGGAGAAAGACTGGACGACGATGATACGTCGATAATGTAGGGATTGAATAAAAATGGTATTTAGCCTCCTCTTTAAGGATCCACACGAGTTTCACCATATTCCAGGCTCGAGGATGTATAAACTGCATCAGGAAAACGCGGGCTTGGCTCGATCCAAAAAGACCTTTCCCTCTCCTTCTCCACTTTCAAGTCAACGTCTTCGGCGTCGTCGCGCGACCGTAAAGAGTTAACTCTCGTACAGCTGCTGAACTCGTAAACCCTCTTCCGGAACACAAAATGCTACCGCTTTCGCACCACCGGGATTGGCACTATCCTCTGGGATGCTTCTCGCGGAGGCACCTTCGTCCCCTCTCCCCTCCCTCAGCTCGCGCTTTCTATCCCTCTTTCGCAGTGATTTTCCGTACACCCTTCGAGCTTCCTTTCCTCCTGATGTACGACGAAATGCTCGTAAAGCTCGTACCATATACCCCCCGATATACACATCTGTCTTTGTCATGCGAGATTTTAGTCTTGCCGCAACTCTGGCTCGCTTAGCCGAGAAAGTTGAGGGTTCAAAAACGTTCTCGTAGCCCGCCACGTACGCTCGTAACGCTTTTTTTGTATCGATCAGAGAGACAATTTTTTACTTTGACAAAATACACAAGATTCCCGGATTGGTTGGATCATGCAAAAAACTTCTCTTTTCAAGTCCCCGTGGCAGAAAGAAATATTAAAAGGAGGATCGAGGTTTCTTGAGGCAGTTAAGGTGCTATTCTGATCTAGAGTCACTTTGAGCGCTTTGTCGAGCTCGATAAAAAAACAAAAAATATTTTTTACTATTTTTTTACAAGATATTAATATTTTTATAATTAAAAAAAAAAATTCGAGAAAAAATGAGAATTAAAGAAGTTATGAACTGGGTTGAGGCTAAAAAAAGGGGTTGCTGGCTGAGACGATTGCTACCTTTCTAGTCATCCGATCCAAAATTTAAAACAGATTCTTAATTAGTAAGAATGTCGTTCTAGCCCACACCTCAGAGAAAACGAAAAAAAAATCACAAAATGGCGGCTGTCTTAACAAAAAAAGGCGTTTTTTGACTCTTTTTTTATAGTTTTTAATTTTTTTACAATAGTAAAAAAAAATTATACAAAAGTGGTAAGAGTTATACATTGACGATTGGCAAAAAATTGGAAGTAAAATTTGAAGTAAACTTCAAGGATATGGGAAAAAATTGATTTTTTTAAAATTCTAGAAATGTTTTTTCCCGCCCATAATAAATTTAACGGAAATTCTCACGAGAATCTCAATATGACTAAAAGAAGAAAACCTCAATAAACATTTACCATTTTTTCATTATTTTACAACCAATCATTGAGATTTTTTAATTTTCTCAAGATTTTCTTGAAACAATTCGTAAAAAAACGAAATAAAAATGAAATATAACAAAATATGAAATCTGAAGTATAGCAAAATGAAATTAAAACCATTTTGTCATAAAATTGTTTTTTACTCACGAAATAATGACCTCGAGACTGTATCTCATTCCATTGAAAGCATGAAAGGTAATTGATAATTTGAGAACTGGATATCTCACCTGCAACAGAAAGATTGAAAAAGCACACATTATTATTTTAGTTTAGATTAGAACGACTCCAATGAAAAGATTAAGTATATGGGCAAAGTGTTTACCACTAGTAGCAAGAAATCTCAATAAAGCTTTTCGAAAAACCAATTAATGAACCCTGTTGGCTCGGACTATCAAATTCCCGTGTTTATCTCCACAAACTTTACTCCTTCATTTAAATGAGTATCATATACACATATATATCATATATCTATATAATATACATACAGCCTCATCATCCGAAGCCTCATGACTGAGTTCTCGCCTCCTCGACGCATTCGCAAATATCTACAGGTGTTACCCGTGGATATATGGACAGGCCTTTCTGGCTTTTGCTCGAAACGAGAGAGAAAATCTCTCCTCATCCCTTCGCCCGCGAGTTCGCCAAGCTCAGCCCACGCTTGCTCTGCTTTCAAGCTCGATATACGTATATATATATGAGGTATTCCATACCAAGCCGACCAATCCGTGGACCCGACTATTTATGATTTTGTTGAAAATTTTCTATTTTTTGTACGTACTAAAAGCAGTCTCTCAGAATTTTTGTAGATTTTTGTCTTAATCCAACTAACCACAATAAATTGTTAGAAATTTGACACATTTTTTTTTCAAATGCTCATGACTTTTTAAAAACCGGAGATATCAAAATAAAACAAAAGATCATTTTTTTCCGTCTTGAGTTGCAGTTTTATAAAAAAAATACAAAAAAAAATATCGATATTTATTTTCATACGTTTTTTGAAGTTTTAAACACAAAATATTTTTTTTTTCAACTTGGACCCTTTTTATTTTTTTTTAAAAATGCACCACTTTTTAAGAGACATTCTTACAGATACTAAAAAATTGGTAGTTCGTGCTTCTCATAACTTGTATTTTTTTTTTCTACTTTTTACCGCGTGTGAACTAAGGAATCGTGTTTCCTCCTTGAATTAAAAAATAGAAACAAAATACAAGTTATGAATACCACAAACTGCAAATTTTTTTAAAATAAAAAAAAAATACAAGTTATGAATATCACAAACTGTCAATTTTTTAGTATCTGTAAAGATATCTTTTAAAAAGTGGTTCATTTTTTCAAACAAATAAAAAGGGTCCTAGTTGAAAAAAAAAACAATATTTTGTGTTTATAACTTCACAAAATATTGTTTTCCTCTGCTTCTTATTTTTTTCATTTTGTTTTGCTCAACAAGCTAAAAAATGGGTTGAAGCAACAGCCCAGACATCATGAATTTTACACCAATATTTTTTATATCTGACACTGTATTTTCGGGCATTTTTTCAGATTTTTCGAATACGGCCATCGAGGTATAAAAATTCGAAAATTCATGACGCGCTCAGATTTATTTTGAAAAATCTGAAAAAATTGTAATTACTTGATAGAGTGAGAGTAATGATAGGAAAAATTGGGAACCAGATTTGAGGGGTCGAGGGTCAGACCCAAGTCGAATTGGCATGGAATGCCCCATATATATATGTACTTTATCGACCTCGTGTCGACTTCACCTGCCAGGTAATTCGTTCCGCGTCTACGGAGGATTCTATGAGTACGAGACGAAAATCAGCGCGGAAAGCGGTGGAAAGTGGTGAGAAAAAAGTGAATTGAAGAGGTAAAGCGAGCTCCATCAGCGAGAAATTCCCGTGGAAGTGAGTCAACGCTAGAGAACAAGCACTTGACTATAAACTCGGTCGGTAAAACCATCTATTAGGGCGATTTTTTTTTAGTCCACACCTGAAATTTTGTTGGATATGTCGGAAAAGAAATTCCCTGAAAGTTACAGCCCTTAATATTAATATTAAGTACTTTCCCATAGCGTGAAAAGATTTTCCATCTAAAATACAGGTAAATCAATTTATTTTAAAAATTCTATAACTCAGCGGCATTTTTTGCTATCACATTGTTTTTGGTCGCAATTTACGCAGAATGGGACGATCTTCAAAAGTGTCTTGAGCAGCGTAAGTGTAACTTACACTGGTGAGATGATACGGGTCACTAAAGTTGACTTTTACACAAAATACTCGTTTTTTTGCTGTTATCTCCGAAATGATTAACTTTATTGGGAAAATGTGAAGGAAAAATTTGTTGGAAATTTGATTTCCTACAAAAAAGATTATTTGGACCTCATTGCTAAAGTTAATATTTCTTGAGATATTGGACCTTATCTTATTTGTGGTATAAAATTTTTATGGTTTATCGAACCAAACATTTTAAATTGTTGGTATCTTAATATCTCAATATCTCAAGAAATATTAATTTTAGCAATTAGGACTAGAGGACCTTGTTTGTAGGAAATTGAATTCCCAATAAAAATTTTCTTTACATTTTTTCGGTAAAGTTAATCATTTCGGAGATAACAAGCAAAAAAAACGAGAATTTTGGGTAGAAATCAACTTTAGTGACCTGTAACATCTCATCAGTGTAAGTTACACTTACGCTGTTAGCGACACTTTTGAAGATCGTTTAATCATGCGTAAATTGCGACCAAGAACAATGTGGAAGCATAAAATGCCACTGAGTTATGGACTTTTGAAAAAAAATATTTGATTTACGTGTATTTTAGATGGAAATTTTTTTCACGCTATGGGAAAGTACTTGGTATTAATATTGAGGGCTGTAACTTTCAGGGAATTTCTTTTCAGACATATCCAACAAGATTTCAGGTGGGGAGTGAGAAAAAAAAAGTCGAAAAAAATTGCCCTAATATCTATAGTAAATACGCATTAAAGCTCCATGAATTTGTGTTCATAAAAATTTTCCACACTCGGGGTCTACCTAACCGCAACCACAAACTCGATTTGAAGCATGCTCTAGTTTATACTATTCCAATTATATATTATTCAGCAAAGGGATGAAAGCCCGGGTCGGTAGTTTACCAAACAGGCTTTTCCATTTTCCTATTTCCTTGACGGATTTCCTTCTCCATTCTCACGTTGGATTTCCTTAGCTCGCGCTTCTTTGTATCCAAACCGAACTAGCATATTTCCTTAGGAGAATGTCATTTCAGTCATCCGTCTTGATGCTGCAATATTTCCTTCCTCTCTCTCTCTCTCGAATGCTTCCTTATTCGCGCTTGCTTCGCTCCACGCGTTTCCGCTCCGGAATCCCTGTTTCGAGTAAAATTTTCCCCAATTTCTCATTCCTCATCCTTCTCGTTGCGAACTTCGAAGTTTTCCCGACTCTGCATCCCCTGCAACCCCATCGCCTTCCGCGTTTCCCTCTCTTCCTCTTTCTCTTATATTCTGGGGTGTATTTCAAGTTCGTGCACCCTTCAAACTAACGCGCTCTCGCGCTAAACTCTCGGGTCCTTACCTCCAATTCTCCCCCAATTTCAAGACATCTCAACAAACATCTTGATTATACGCGTGAAAGCCGCCCCGACGACGACGACGCACAGATCCGCAAAGATATTTGCGCCCGAGACTTCGACGAAGTATTCGGGAAAAGCTAGGCCTCTGACTAGGCTAAATGAAGGATATGAAGGGAGCCTTTGCCTTTCCAGCTGGCTTTTCAACGTCGAGTTATTTGTTCCACCTTCGAGTCTCGAGTTCCTTGGTATTAGTCGTTATTAATACGGAAGTAGATTTGCACATACTCGCACTCAGGTCTCAAACTAGTGGATTGTACGCTAGCATCTTGTTTTTTAACCTCTAAATGGTAACGGGGGGTCACTCGTGCCTGGCGCTTCAAAATGTGCTCTAAAGTGCTCTAAAGAAGTCCGAAAAATTCATGAAATTTTATCAACTATCCTAGAATAAGGACCAATCACTATATTGCTGATTTGATATTTTGTTTAAACAATATAATCATATAAACAAAGGAAAACGTGAAGAATGCACCATTTTGTTTGAAAAATCATAACTTTGAATGTAATTAATATTTTTTAGAATTTCAAATGGGAAATTAAAGCTCAGGAATGGTAGTTTGAGGAAAAAATATTAAGATTCTGTATGAATAAAAGGCATGCTTAAGTTTTGAGCATGAAAATAGAGTTTATTCAAAGTACGTAGGAGGAATTCTTTTTCAACCGGGCCACTTTTTTTTCACCCTCTCCAATTTGTTTCAAAATCTGCTAGTTTGAAATATTAGTCAAAAGGAACGTCTGTGATTTTTTTTAGGTTTTTTTAGGCGTCCGTTCAGGATTTTCAATTTTTCATTATGAACGCTGTATCTCAAAAAATATTCATCAAAGTAAAAAAACATAAGAATAAAAACTTATTTATTTTCTCCACTTTATCGGAAAAAATTCAAATAATAGTTTTTCTGCATTGAGAAATTTGAAATTTGGCAAAAAAATGAGAATAACATTTTTTCAAACCTAATAACACATTTTCAATTTCGGTACAAATTTTACAGGATGTCTGTCATTGGTTAAAGAGACTGCGAAAAAAATTTCAGAATGGCGCCTGCAATGGTTACGATGGAAAAAATAAAAACCTTGCGAAATCTCATAACCGCATAAAGATTTCGCAGGGTTTTTATTTTTTTTTCATGTCTGTCATTGGGTAAAGAGTCTGCGAAAACAATTTCATCGTAACCATTGCAGGTGCCATTCTGAATTTTTTTTTCGCAGACTCTTTACCCAATGACAGACATTCTGTAAAATTTGTACCGAAATCGAGAGTGTGTTATAAGGTTTAAAAAATTTTATTCTCATTTTTTTGCCAAATTTCCATTTTCTCAATGAAGAAAAATTATGATTTTAATTTTTTTCGAAAAAGTGGAAAAAAATAAAAAAGTTTTTATTCTTATGTTTTTTTGTTTGTTTGATGAATATTTTTTGAGATACAGTGTTCGTAATGAAAGATTGAAAATCCTGAACGGACGCCTAAAAAAATCTAAAAAAAATCACAGACATTCCTTAATATTTCAAACTGGCAGATTTTGAAAAAAATTGGAGAGGGTGAAAGAAAGTGGCCCGGTTAAAGAGAACTCCTCATAGAAAGGTTCAATTTCCAATAAAGTAGACATTGTCGTATTTTTTACTCAATTTTGTTAATAAGAATGACATCAATTATCAAAGTTCACTAAAAAATGAAAGGAATATAAAAATAAAAAATGATGGCAATGCTGAGGCCAAATTACAATGCACAATCAAGGCATAACTCGTACTTGTGTTCTAATAAAAACATAATGAAATTCAAATTTTCATGAAAATTAACGTTAAAAAACTTTTGGTTAACTTTCAATCAATTTATAGTCGATAAACATAAAAATTTGGAGAAAAAAATTTCAGGAATGCGAATTCCCATTAGAATGTATGTTAAAAAACTCTCACGTAAGTTTAATTCATCGATTCATCATTTAAAAAAAACATCGATTCATGGTAATAAACATCAGAATTTGGAAAAACAATTTCAATTACCTTTACACTTTCAGTCAACGCGAATGGTAACGGGGGTCACTGGTGACCCAGGGGCATTTTCATCTGGTTCTCACAACAGCTGTTGACGGACTAAACCATCGGCATTTGGGCAACTTATAGCTTACTAGTGTACAATTATTTACGGTATAGTTTGGACCTTCCCCCCACCCTTCTAAGCTAGCAAGGGGAAACGGTTTGGGCGAGGCACGAGTGACCCCCGTTACCATTTGAGGGTTAATTTTTCGTCATACTTCAAGGGATGAAAAGGTTGTTGGAAGAGATGAAGAGTCGAAAGGGATGAAAGACACGCGACGATAGCTCGAAGATTGTTAAATAAATCCGTTCATTTTCATTCCAATGCTTTTATTTTTACTCACAGCAGCGCTTGATTTGATTCTTCTCTTTTTTCCCCCTAGTTCTCTGGTTCAGAGAGCTCGCCAGTCAAAGTGTCTTTCTTCTGGAATAAGGAGAAAAGCATTCTCGCTGGTGGTCCTTCTCAAAACCTCACACCAAACCACACCAACCAGAACTCCTTCGAGTTCTTCTCTCGGTCTTTCTCTCGCTTCCTCAGTCCCAATCGCACCGTTCAGTCGAATATTTGCATCCAAGATTAATGCCTTTCTATTTCCCTCGAATTAAATGCAAGTTTGCATAAAGAAACGACGATTTATTCGTTTAATCTCTTTTTTTCTTCCCACTCTCTTCTCTCCTCTCTTCTCTTTCTCTCTCTGATGGTTTGGAAACCGCGGTTCTTTGGACTTGCGAGAGCTTCGCGTCTCCACGGACAAACGATGGTAAAACCCTATCCCTCATTCCATCACTTTCTTCCTCTTAGTACTCGTCACGCTTCTCAACCACCGCAAACACCATCACCACCCGGTATTTTCCCTGTTATCGCCGTCCATGAAAAACGACCCTTCTGTTTTCCGTCATCTCACTGTTTTTTTAGTCTCCACTCAATTTTTTTCCACCCCTCTCTCGGAAAGTCGTGGACTAGACGCGAAAAAAATTGGCTTAAAGCTGAATAGTTCATTATCCCTATAATACAGAATTTCATCCCCTTCGATACATTGTAAATTGGAGGATAGACTTTCAAACGATGATTGGAGAGTGGACTGCGATTGGACCAATTTTAGTGATCAAGAGATCATAAATGTTGTTGATGAACTCTTGCTGGCTAACAATAATAATAGAATAATAGTTAATTGTAATAGTGAATAAATAATAGTTATGCTCAGAATAACAGATAAGGCTCCGGATAAGGCTCCAGAGGGGGAGGCATTGATTGATTCGTATGATTTATTGATGTCCCAGAAGAATTTGGGACATTGATAATTCTAAAATGGGGAATTCGGGTCCGGATAAGGCTCCAGAGGGAGAGGCATTGATAAATTGATATGATTTATCGATGTCCCAGCAAAAATTGGGGCAAAATAAGCAGCCATTCTATAAACGGAGATTTACATATACAAAGAGACAATAATAACATTGACGTCAGTCAGCAATAGGGATAGTTAGCATACGAAGTTATTCATAGCCAAAGCATTTCAGTAAAATTAGCGGATCAAGTTTGGATCCCGTTCTTTGGTTAAATAAGGTAAATGTCCCAATTATTGAACAGGTCCCAATTATTGAAGACTATCTTGTATTTTTATTATTTCTCATTCACCTGCATGCATTTACTTATTTATAAAAATTTCATTACATATATGGAACTTTTAGCTATCGAAATGTTACCTGACGTGTGAAAAAAAAACTTTAATTAATAGAAAAAAAATTATTTAATAAGCAACGGTGACCCGATTTGACGTCTCGTGATAACTGCTTATCGTTTTTGCATAGACGCGCCGCTTCACGCGTAACGGCATAAAAAATTCAAAAACTGTCGCATCTCAAAAAATAAAGGCGTTTCAGGTTCCTCAAACAATTTCTTACAAATAACAATTTAAAAAAAAAATTTAATCAATTATTTGTTAAAAAATACGGTGTTCGATCATTGGGACATAGAAAATGCAGTGTGTCCCAATTATTGAACACTCGAATTCTTCAAGATGGCGTCATTAAACCCATCAAAACATCGAGACAGTTAACGCGTGACAGATCGTGTAAATCGGATTTATTCAAACAAAAACTGTTAGTTCCTGAATAAACTTACCTTTGTTCTTTTAATAATAAGTCTAAGATCGTCAAATATATTTTTTATTTGTATTTTCGTGCAATTAACATAAAAAGAAAAGTAAAAAGAGAATATAACCTAAATGTAACCTAAAAATACGAATGTAATGTTCAATATTTGTTGCTCTCCGATATTTCAGTCGAAAAACAAGAAAGCTGCGACAAAATCAAACAAAAACAGAACATAAAAACGAGGAAGCTGAAAATAAAAATAAAATAAAGTTCGAGTTGAAAAGCAAAAATAAACCAAATGCGAATGAACCAAAAACCTGTCAACAGAGACTAAATATATATATTTTTGTATTTTTACATGATTAATGAAAGATTATTTGAGTGTTTGATTTTGCTTTTATATCTTAATATTGTACCCAAAATAATATTTTCAGAACGGAAAAGGAATTCTCGAGAGTGTTCAATAACTGGGACATGCCTTTTCAATATTAGGGACATAGGCACTTCCAGTGTTTAATAATTGGAACATTTGTATGGTTCACATTGTTATTCTTTTTTTTTCATTTGGAATCATTTAAAAGTAATTTAAAGGGTGATTTTTCGAAAGTAAAAATAATAAAGTATCATGTGAACATGAAAGCGATGGTTTTTTTCTTGATTTTATATTTTTTTCTCACCTCGAATTCAATCCCCAGATCCTTGGCTGTTCAATAATTGGGACATTTACCTTATAGCAAATGTCAAGGGAAGGCTATTTGAGCAAGAGCAATTAGATAACAAACGTTGTAAATCACCATAAGTTACAGATATTATCGCTTAATCCCAGGTACAAATCCAATAAAAGAATAACCAGTTGTATAGTATAACTAAAGCATTGATTAATTAGTCAGCCAACGGGTTAAAACGAATATTAGCAACTAACATATCTAGCATGGGATGTAGAATAATGGAGAACAGAGGCAAGTCATCCGGGAAAGGAAATTGGTTTATAGATTCGGTCATTGATTGATACTTTTAGGTTCGGAAAAAAGAAAGAGGGGAAGAGAGAGAGCGCGAAAAAGTAGACGTGCGAGTGATGGGGAAAATGGTCTGCGGTTCAGCATCAGCAGCAGTGGCAAACTGTACATCAGTGTGGAATAGTGATGTATTTTTCTTTTCCTGTATACAACCAAGCGAAGCAGCACCGTCACACAGTTGGGCATGAATGAGTTCGTTAAAAAGCAACGTCGAATAGCGATCTGAATGACCAATCAGAAATCCCTCGCGACGGCATAAAATCAACGATCTAGTTTACACGTGGAGAGAGGAACGGGAGTTGGGAGCAGAAAAAAAATATATAATCAGAGCAGAAGGAAGCCGAAATACAGGAAGGACGAAGAGAAAAATGTGCCGTTGATTCACCCTTTATTTTCTTCCTATTTCCTTCGAGGTCTTTTCCTCCTCGCCCATTATTCCCATAATCCGATATAAATATGGCGCACTATATTAATGGACGTATCAGGCGATCCCGCAAAGTTTTAAACGCTCATAAATTTCTTTTTTTTTCGCAAATGGAAGATACCGTCATTATCGACCGTGGATATGCGAGAGCTCGTAAAACATGATGTACCGATAAAATAAAACGTGGAGTTACTTCGGATCGGATCACTTCCGGGGAGAATGGCCTGTTGCGCTCGTGGAAAAGGAGGGGGAAAAAAATGCCTCGTCAATTCGCACACATCTCGCAATTTGTCGTTAAAACGTCGCGCTGGTTTGTGAGACACATGGAAGGAATTGGTTTTACGATTTTGATATTAAAAAAAAAGAAAAAAACGAAATTACAGGACCAGGTCGCGCAGTGGTCCAAGATCAATGGCGTTGGCTTGGTTTTGCCTGGAAAAATATTGGAGGCGACTCTGTGGGTCGTTCTTGGCTTCTCGCGTTGCGATTCCGTTCGGGATAAACGAGGGAAAAGCTCGCACAAACATTTTTCGCCCCTCGACCTCTCTCGCGTACTTTTTACACGTTTTCCCATCTGCGAACGAGAAAACGAAGCCAATATATATATATATAGACAAATGCCGTGGACTGCGAACGGCAATATTGCGGAAAAGGATATAACGAAACTCTTCGAGGCACCGACGCCACCTTCGTTCTCACCGCAACATCTACAACCCCCCTCTCTTTCTTGCCCCTCTTCATCGCTCTTGGCTTTCTTGCCTGTAATTTATTACGAACTCTCATTACTTTTTTTATTTCATTTTTCCTCGTTAGCGAATGTATGCGGAAAGAGTACGGCTTTTTTCTCCCCAACCATCAACGCTGCACACTTCTTTCGCCCTCCTTTCATACTCTCTCTCTCTCCCTCGCAGACGTTTTTTTGCCCTTCATCCCCTCGGTCGCAATTTCTATACGCCGCTCCTACGAAGCTCTTTTTTTTTTGCGTTGCTTTCCCGACCTCACTACGGCACACCCTCTATTTCCATCCCTCGAGGAAAAGAAACGCGATACCGGGCAGTTGAAGAGTGTCATTCGCCCTCTATCGCACCCCCCGAATTATGCAAAAGAATATGGATGAATATTTCATCATCGAGTTGCGGGGATATTTTTGCAATAATTCACGATCCGATATGAAAATTTTTCGGCATGACGTGAGAATTGAATAAATTGTTCGCGTCATTGCAATATACCCGGACCGATCGAGGAATTCAGGGATGCCTGACAAACCCCGAGATAGAGAGCTGAAGGAAAGGGGATGATTTTCCAATAACGCGCGTTCCAGTTTCTATATTCTTGTTCTCTGGACGTTGACGCACGTCCAGTTGCATCGATCATCCGGAACGCTATAACGGCGAAGATCGAAGCGTGGGCAAATGCCTTCGACTGTCTTCGCGGACACGCTATCAGCAACCCCTTCTTCGAGTTTTCCCACACGGGAGACGAACGGCCATCGGACAACCGGGGGAGAAAGCGATGAAGCGTCGTCCACGCGGAATGCGACCGCCATCGGATAAGCTCCTCAATTCCGGAATTCCGATCAAATCCATCCTCTGTCTATCTCCATCTTTCTTTCGCTTTCCTCTCTCGCTCTCTCGCACTTGTTGCCCTCGTGGGGATCTGCCTTCCGTTCCTGTGCTGCCCTCTACAGGGAACAATATGCTCCGTTCTTTCATCGTGAAATCGTTTGAATCTCGGGACCAAGGGATACCCTGAGCCATTCTTTCTTCAGTAGTTCGCGATCTTCGATCACAAATATTGTGCCATGTTGGGGAAAGATGTCCAAAATGATTCCCATAGGTAAAATGATCCCTACTGATTTTGTCGAACCTAGTGAGTCCATCTAGTAAACGACGAATTCGATAGGTTTCAGAATAGTGAATACACGTAAAAAAGTCAAGGCATTTAGGGACTAGGTCTAGGGACTAGGGACTAAGTCTAGGAACTAGGGACTAGGTCTAGGAACTAGGGACGAGGTCTAGGAACTAGGGACTAGGTCTAGAAACTAGGGACTAGGTCTAGAAACTAGGGACTAGGTCTAGGAACTAGGGACTAGGTCTAGGAACTAGGGACTAGGTCTAGGAACTAGGGACTAGGTCTAGGAACTAGGGACTAGGTCTAGGAACTAGGGACTAGGTCTAGGAACTAGGGACTAGGTCTAGGAACTAGGGACTAGGTCTAGGAACTAGGGACTAGGTCTAGGAACTAGGGACTAGGTCTAGGTACTAGGTCTAGAAATTAGGGTCTAGGTCTAGGAACTAGGGTCTTGGTCTAGGAACTAGGGACTAGGTCTAGGAATAAGGGACTATGTCTAAGGTCTAAGTCTAGGGACTATGGACTAGGTCTAGGAACTAAAAACTAGCTCTAGGATCTCGGGAGTAGTTCTAGGAACTGGGGACTAGCTCTAGGAACTAGGGATTAGCTCTAGGAACTAGGGACTAGCTCTGGGAACTAGGGGCTAGCTCTAAGAACTAGGGACTAGCTCTAGGAACTACAGACTAGGCTTAAGCATTGTGGGACTTGGTCTAGGAACAATTTATTCATGGATAATTTAGTACTGAGAGAGTCCAAGTTGAAAATCCAGTGATTTTTTATGCAGAGCTACCAATACTCTTCGATGCACTTCAGTAATAATCATTGTTACTGACTATGAATTATTACTGACTTTTTTCAGGTACATATTACTGAAATGAGTAGTAATAACTGCACGGAAAGAGTCCGCTGAATATTCATGGATTGGTCCAGAACTACGGTTTTTGAAGCTCAAAATCTAGCGATTTTTTATGCGGAGCTGCCAGTGAAAATTATTGGAGTACTCCATGAATTTTTAACTGTAGCACACCAGTAATTTTCTCCAGACCATTATTTTTTCTGCAATCAACAGTGAAAATTATCGTAAATTATAGCAGTAGAAAATTATAATAATAGTAATTATAGTAGTCTAGTAAAATTAGAACTTTACTGGACAATTCAGTACTTTTCGGTGCACTTCAGTAATTACCACTATTTTTGTCCATGAATTATTACCAACTTTTCTCCCATGTACAATATTACTAGACTGGTTAGTAATAACTATACAAGTTAATTGAAAAGCGTCCAAACTTACACCACCGTTCCCTGCAGTTCCTCCAAAATATTTGATTTTACCTTTCATGCGATTTAAATTGATTCAATTGTAATTGATTAAAACTAAAACCTTAAAAATTGAAAATTCAAATACTCATCAGAATCGAATAGTATTAATTAAACAACTACAGTTTCACTTCATACTAATAGCAAAAATTATATCTTGATCCTTCATATTAAAAAAGTTCTTTCCCCTTAAGGGGATCATCTTCGATATTTCTCCCCTATAAGACAAAAATTTTCATAGTAGAATTCCGATAATTAAGGCGGAGAAGAGTCAAGTTTAGCTCCAGAAACTTTGGGTCCAATTTGCATTATCCATGAACTCGTTCTTTTTATTCGATTTTATATGAAAAATCGGAGGTCTATCTTCGCGGATTCCGGAGATTCGTTTTTACATCGAGCTTACATACTCCGGAGCTATGTTCAGCGAGAAAGATCGAACGATAAAGAGGACGGCGCATAAAGCTCAGAGAAAGCTTCTGCGAGGCGCGTAAAGCGTCGAAACGCTCTCGTGAATTGTAAAGATCGTACTTAACGAGCGGCTAGGTAGCCTCGTGTAAAACTTTTTCACCGGTCGATGTACCAGAATTACGTACCGAAAGCTTTGCACATACAGACACAGACCTATATACGTATAGTGTAACATAAAATGGCGGTAATATAACGGTCCTGGGCCCATAACTCGAGTCTCGTAGCGGGAAACAGTGAGAGAGGGGTAGCCTGGAGCTTGTTAAAGTTGGATTATAAAATAATGCCTGAGGCCAAACCGGCGCATGTTATATAACGACTTTTGCCAGATGAAACTCTCCGACTGTTTTTTCCCGAATCCATGCTGTTTTTTCCCGAATCTCTCTCAGTTTCGATACGGCCCTCGCCCAGAAGGTCCCATTCCCAAGCAACAGATATTAATTTTTGCAACTGATGAGCTTTTTCCAAAAATGACTTTTCCCCAGACATTCCAGTCCAATCGCCGTGGAAAAAAGATTAGCCCCAAAAAACAGGACGAATAATTTATTGGGCATGATTCGTATCCAATTACAAAAATTGTGTCCATAATAACCGAGCTCGTTAATTACAGGCTCCGTTACCAATTACTCCTAAAAAGGAATATTTATTAAGGTAGTGCCATACGCGCTCTCACGTATCATCGATAAATTATACTTTGAAGTATTCCGCAATTTTTTTTCTCGTCTCGTTTAAATCGTCAACCCGTTTTTCCTCCTCGTGCGAAACTCGCCCCTTCGTGCTTTCCACATATGTATTTTCCTCCATATATTGATCGTAAAATAGGACAGTGAACGAAAAGGAGGAAGTTTGGATCTAGACACAATTTTTATCGGCGACGCGCGATCTGCGTTTCCATGTTACATTTACGAGGATATGAGCTCACCGCAGCAATATGTTCTCAACGATGTTGAACACGTTTCTCACGACAGAACGACGTAATTAATTACCGAGTCGTTCGGGAGAGGATACGCTAAAAGAGCGAGAAAGCGAGAAGAAGAAAAAAACGATGGAAAAGTCTTGTATAACTTCGGGGATTTATGGAACAAACATCAGGCAGCATTCTTGAAATAGGCGTGTGTCTATACAAAATTCGCGATATTTCACTTCCTAACAAAAAAAAAAGGTTTATTTTCATAAAGAAATTATTTTTTTAAATTTAAAGGTCTTGTAATAAAATCCAATTTTAAGGTGTGATTTTTTTTACATCGGTATTTGGAGTTACTAATTTGATAACCCCGAAGTTGGAGGTGATGTCATCAACCTTATTTGAGTTAAAAAAATGTTGAATCATTAACTCAGGTTTCAATGAGAATATTGTTACTTTTTGCATTTTCGTATTTTTTGATTCAGGCGTTTTTTTCAACGATTTAGATCCAAGTTTTTGGCTTCAAAAAATTCATGCATTCTCAGGAAACAATTGTGAATCCTTAACAATTGGAAAAAAGAAGGATCATGTGCTCACAATTAAGACGTCAAAAAGAAATCAAAAAGGTTTCGCCTTTTTGTCCGAAGTTAAAGCAATGACAAGTTAAATCAACGCTTATGGTTATTTATAAATCAAATTAATTATACAAAATAATTTGTCTGTCAAAATAGAATTTAGTTTTTTATATTTTATTATAAAATTTAGAATTAGATCACAAATTAGTTAGATCATAAATTAAAATTAAAAATTTAAGCAGCCATCCAACTGTCATTTGCGATTGTGTTGATTTTTTTTTTTGATAATTGCACTGACTGAAAATAATGACCAGTATTGAATTTTGGAAAAAACCATTCACGAGGTCCAGTTTTGAAAAAAAAGTTAATAATCACAAATGATTGTAAACACTAATTTGCAGGATTCCTTTTTCTTTGTCCGTTGATATTTCATACCCTATATCTCATTCAGACTTGCAATTTTTATAAATTTGAATCAACTATTCGATTGTGCATGCAAAAGAAAGTTGAAAAAATGAGAATGATGTTTGTTGGAAAAAAATTACATTTTGCAATGATTTTGCAATATGGCGAAATCAATTATTCCTCAACAGTCAACACTAAACGTACCGATATTTTTTATGCTTTCATTTTTTATGTAAATCACGTAGAAAAAAATAAAGTTGTCAGTTTAAAGAAGTTTACAAAAAAAAAAAGATTTCAAAAATGTTATTTGACCCCTCTCGATATTTTTAATGTTGATAAATAAAATAATTTTTTTCTAACAGTTAATAAATTATTTTGAGACAAATAAAATGTTTCTTAAAGACTAACAAATGTTGTAACAGTTAACGAATATTTAAGTAAAAGTGCCAACTAAATATGAGGTATTGCCTCTCATCGGGACCCCTTTTTAGGCCGACCTCTTTCGATTTTCTTGAAACTCGAGTATGTTTTAGTGTTGTTTGAAAGTATATCGTACACCAATTTTCAGATTTCTTGAATTCTTAAATATCGTGTTTTTCGTATTCAACAGTTCTCTGATATATTATATAGCGTTTTTTTTAACGAATTTTGAATTACGTAAATTAATTAAATTTATTAAATCAAATTTATTAAATTTTGAATTTAATAAATTCATAAAATTCAAAATTCGTAACAACTTGAAATTTATACCGTTTTTTCTCAGATATATACAAAACATGAAAAAAATTGTCCCGCTGAATTAAATTATGCTCTTTTTTTGTAAATCAATTTTTTCGGTTTTTGGCCGAAATTTGAATGAATTCGTTTTTTTTCGAAATCGCTGATATTTTTTTCGAAAAGCGCGGGAAATTTCCGATCGAAAGCTATTGGAAAAGAATTTTTTCAATTTCAATTCACGCCGTGCCTGAGCTCCGAAGAGCTAAATACGCAAAAAATTCGAAATATTACTTTTGGTGTATTCCAGAGAGTATTATAGTTAGAGATCTGAAAATTGGTGTACAATATACTTTCAGACAACACTAAAACATACTTGAGTTTCAAGTAATTTGAAAGAGGTCGGTCTAAAAGGGGGTCCCGATGAGCGGGAATACCTCATATATTTCTTTACTACAAATAAACTGTTTTCTCAGTGCAGTTGAAATGATGGAACAAAATGATTCTTTGATCCAGGACAATTGGGCCTTACGATGTCTTTTCGCGCGAAACGTTATTTCACAGACCAAAATTGCATTTTCTCCGTTCCCTCTATTTTTGCGGTCCCCGTACGAATTGACTCCATCGATTAATCCACGCTCAAGTGCGATTTCCGGTTGCGCGTTATATCTATAGGCTTGGCCTCTATCCGGCTCGAGTCCCTTGCCCGTTTATTCACACACATTAACACGACACCCCTTTCTGTATATAGCCGAATATATCGACTATGGCCGCCTTCTGTTCGCCAAAATAACCGAGTTCCAATCAACGCTCTCCGGGCAAACCCGTGCAAACGTTAATTTAACGGCTGGATTTTCCTCGAAAATCCGGTTTTTGGTATCCCTCTGTACTTTGGGTTGATTACCGGTCATTGGAAGAGTTTGCTGAGGCGTTATAACGATCCAGTTTGTTAAACTGGAGTTTCGGACCGTTAAAGTTTGGGAGTACCATTTTTTTCCCTCAATTTTCACGAAGTTAATTTTCTCCACTCCCTCGATCGAATTTTTCATCGTGAATAATTAATACAAAAATATTGGACCGTAAATAGCTTCGGTCATTTTAATTTTCATATTTTTCACTTTTCACCCCTATTTTCCTTCTAAAATTTATCTTCATCGCACTATATCAATGTCTCTCACCCCCATTCTTCGTTATTTCTCTTCTCCATCTTTCTTCGACAAATTAATGAGATTGCTACGCGTCTCTCATCCCCATTTTTTTCCTCCATGACGTCGTTTCATCCCCGAGTTCGATCTTCATCGCATTCCAAAACGTCTCTCCGAGTTCGCCTTTCTCTCTTTCTCTGTGAACGGAATATTTCCGGCCGCTGTATGCAGAGACTTTTCTCTCATTTCTCTTTTTTCTTTCGCCCTGTCGTTTGCCTCATGATGCTGGAGCAAATCGAAGAAAAACATTCGTATTCCACGGTCGTTGACGGAGACGCCGTGGTATAATATATATGGGGTGTTTCATGCGAAGCGGGACAGGTTTTGGCCGCGGGTCTCAAAAATTTTTCATCCGTTAATATATCGTTTTCTTATATCATATAAAAACATTTCCATGCAGTTATCAACCCCAATTAACACTTGGTTTTTGTTAAGTCTTAATCGAAAAATAAAAAAATTAAATATTTTACATACCTTCAATTGTGTGTGTCCCTTAAGTGTCAATACAGCAAAAATTAAATCTGACCATCGTTTTTACCCGGAAAAAGCGATCTTTTCAATAAAGCTAATGGAATTAATCCGATTTGTTAAGAAAAATCAATAGCCAAAAAACGGAGAAAAAACCCGTTTTTATTTTTTTTCGGCCCTCTGGGTCTGCTCAATTTTATCAAAAATTTTACTGAACATTGTTCAACACGTAAGAAACGTTCGGTAAAATTTTCAGCTTGCCTTTTTTCTTTGTTCGCTGGCAATTAAATGTGTACTCCATAAACAGTCGACGCTTCCTTTCCATCGCAACTCGTTCAAGAAAAAACTTATTAATTTTATCGCCAGTGAATAGAAATAGAAGCAAGTTGAAAAATTTACTGTACGTTACTACCATGTTGAACAATGTTCGGTAAAATTGTTGATAAAATTCGGTAGACTCTGAGAGCCGAAAAAAAATAAAAACGGTTTTTTTCTCAGTTTTTTGGCTGTCAATTTTTTTTACATATCAGCTTAATATTCGATTTGCTTTATTAAAAAGAGAGCTTTTTTCCAGTTAAAAAACACTGGTCAGATTTTAATTTTGCTGTATCGACACTTAAGAGACACACAATTGAAGTTACGTTAAATATTTCATTTTTTTATTTTTCGATCAGAACTAAAAAAAAAACCCAGACTCAATTGGGGTCCGTAACAACATGGAAATGTTTTTATATTATATAAGAAGACGATATATCGATGAACGAAAAATTTTGAGACCCGCGGCCAAAACCTGTCCCGCTAAACGTGGAATACCCCATATATTCGATGGCTCGACATTCGTCTCGCATAATATTTGCCATTTCATTAAAATCCTCGACGGCACGAGGATAAGCTTCGTTATTTTTCATTTGCGTTGATCAATACGATGGGAATCGATGACATTCAATTGCCAACTTTGAATATTAAATTAGGGAAAACCTTTCTCGCGTAAAAAATAATTTTTTAGTCGAGGGAAAACAAATACTGTGCATAAAGATTTGTATCGCTTGTAATAAAGAACGATAAAATTCAAACATCTATTTTCCCGTTCTCGGATGACCTTCACGATGGTGGGAAATTTTTTTAAAAAATTTATCCAACACCATGAAAAAAAAGAGTGAGGATATAAAACCATCGTCATTCAACTTTCCGAATATCCGCGAAAACTCAGGGATTTTACCGTTTATCGAGGGATAAGGAAGAAAAAAAAGCAGAGTAATGGGACAAAAAAGGGTGTAAGGAAGCTCAGCGTAATCCGTTATCTTCCGGGACGGTTTGTCATGGGGGTGAGAGAAAAATGGAAAAGGAGAAAAGAAAGTGTGAGGGTTGAAGCATATAAATTCCACATCGAAACGAGTTTAAAATCACCGGGTAATCCGGCAGTGTGTCCAAGGGTAAAGCGTCCCGAAAGCTCCGAAGACCCGTCAAAGTTTTCCGGAATGGACAGAGAGGAGGAGGAGGAGGAGGCGGAGGTTGAAGGAGAAGGCGAGAACGAGACGAGGGGTCGAAGGATAGAAAAGATAGGGATAAAAGTTGAGGTAGTTTTTCGCGCGAGCGTCCGCAAGGACTTTCACAGGGATCTGTGGTAAAGATATATAACGGAGAGGAGAGAAAGAGTGAGAATCGACGTGAGAGTAGAACGAAGAAAACACGATAAAATGTGGAAATCTGTGGGGGAAAGGATGAGGGGTCGAGAGAAAT
The DNA here is from genome assembly GCA_946863875.1 of Alloplasta piceator. NCBI lineage: Eukaryota > Metazoa > Arthropoda > Insecta > Hymenoptera > Ichneumonidae > Alloplasta > Alloplasta piceator. The sequence goes on from OX333071.1 coordinate 71,685,751, forward strand.
TCTACATTTTGCTTTCTCTCGCAATCACTCCCTTCCAAATTCCACTCCAATTTCACTTTCTCGTGCTTCGGACCTACATATTTAGGGGAATGGGGGGCAAAATGGACACCATCCTAAAAACTATTTTTTATGGAAAATTCAAATAAATAAGGGGAATCATGGAAAAAACTATTTTCTTCGAATTCATTGACATTTTGCCGAAACTACAAAAAAAAAAAAAATTCTGAAGTATGACGGCCCCCTCTAAAAAAATGATGTTTTTTTAAATCTTAAAAAATAGTTTTCCATAAATCATAATTAATGTTATTGTTTATTTGTTTAACATCAAAAAATACATAAATTAATTAAGAATTCATTAAGTAATAAAAAACTTATATATTTTTCAACTATTATTTTTTTTTATCCAATTTTTTTTTTTTTAGATATTAGATAATTTTGTTTTTTTGAAAAAATTTTTCTATTTTATTAAAAATAATTTTTTTTCAATTTTTTGTTGATGATCTATTTTACCCCGGATGTCGTGCATCGGCCGAAAAGTGGATCAATGCATTAAATTCATCATAATTCGAAGAAAAACAAAAAAAAGTGTTCTGTCCTAATTTTTTAGGGTGGTCCATTATGCCCTAGGTATATAAACGCCAATTATAATGAAAATTCATGGATTTGCAGTTTCGAACGTTCAGATGAACGATAACTCGACAAATTTTTATTCCTTTACGAAACAATTTTGAGATTTTTTCAACACTGTGGAAATAATTTTCGAAATATCTTTGAATTCTTTGAATTATTATTTACCTACCATTTGCAAGCTCTTCCAATTTTTCGTTCAACTGATCGTTCCAAACTTCAACTACATGAAAATTCTCTTATTTTATAATTTAAGATTTTTTTTTTTTTAATAACTTTTCATAGTGTCCATTTTGCCCCGCATTCCCCCGTATCTATAGATATATAACTTGTCATTCGGTAAGTGATACACATACAGTCAACACTCCGTTTTGGAGTTACGTGCCATCAGGAATTTTTCCCTGACAGGAAGAAAGGAATCTCATTAATTTGCTCCGGTGAGTTCTTCTCCCCCCCCCTCTCTCTCTCTCTCTCTCTCCGAGCATGCCTCATCGAAACTTTGGACTAACGTAGGAATGTAGAACCTCCCCTTCTCGATTCTCGCACATATAGATAAGCTCTGTGCATTCACATTGACGATGGTCCAAAAATTCATACACGGAGTCCAATCATAAGATATCTCGCAAAAACGTCTCCTCGTCTTGAAATTCGATTACAGAAAGAGGACACGAAGAAGGAGAGCAAAAGCTTTGATGTTTATCGAACTTTTCGATTTAATCACGAGATTCCAGTGTCCGAGAGATGTTTCCTCACGGTGTTCGATATTCTCGACGTTTCACGATAATTAACTATCCGAGGCATTTGACAAAAATCGATTTCCCCGATATTAATATTCAATTTGTGAGAATAAGGCCGTAGAAAGTGGGTTTGAAGTATTCAAATGCTGTATAAGAATCAAAATTTAACAGCCTCGCTAACTCCAATTCGGTTTGATGATATTTTTGAAGTGGAATTTCAAAATTTCTATCTCAAAATTTAAATTCAATGATTAGAAAAAAATTGAGATGCTTTTTAAGGCCAAAAGCTTTTTTGCAATTGTAGAAAAAATGATGAGTCTGATCAAAGACGTTGAAAAAGATGGTCAACGATGGTCAGTTGACTCGGAATAGTTCGTATAGTTTGTACGAAAAATAAGTTCAATGAGGTAAACGACCAGTGAGAGAGAGGATCGTGAATTCGTTGATGGAGGTCTCGGAAAAGGTCGAAGTATAGTATTGCAACGCTCCTTCGATTTAGCGGTGGTCGAGGCTCAATGCTTCTCTATCCTCCCACCTCGTGTCTCGATTGTCCAGGGAAGGTGGGTAAGTCTCGACATCGTGGACGTGGTATCGACTCCCTCTTTCACCAGCGGTATTATTACCTCACCCCGTGTTCTTTTTTTCCCTCTCCCTCTCTCTCTTTCGCTCTCCCGCTCTCTCTCTCTCCCTCTCTCTCGCTCTCTCTCTTTCTCTCCCGCTCTCTCTCTCTCCCTCTCTCTCTTTCTCTCTCTCCCGCTCTCTCTCTCTCGCTCTCTCTCCCTCTCTCTCTCTGTTTCCCGCTCTCTCTCCTGCTCATTCTCTCCGCGCCCTCTCAACCCTCTCCTCGAGCTTCACGAATTCAGGCTACATTGAGCACGGGCCGCTAGAGCAAGAGTTGCTCACGAAGGAAAACCAGAGAGCATAGAACAAGGTATCGTAGTCAGAGAGAGTGAGAGCGAGAGAGAGAGAGAGGGAGAGGGAGAGAGAGAGAGAGAGAGAGAGGGAGAGAGAGAGAGAGGAAGGAAGAGGGAGAGAGAGAGAGGGAGGGAGAGAGAGAGAGAGAGAGAGAGAGAGAGAGAGAGCCCATGATCTCCGCTTGCTGAGCTCGCTCGACCGGAAACTCGATTCCCTGTCGGAACAAGGTCTTACGGTTATGCCCCTGTAGAAGAGGCTGCTGCTACACCATAAGCAGAGGAAAGAGCGATCGACACGCAACCGACTCTCCGCCACATCAAGACATAAAAGCTCGGATGCGAGTACTCCGAAGCTTCGGGATGGAAAAAAAACACCATCGAAGAGAATACAGATACAAAGATTGACGAGAGATAAGAGAGAGAGAGAAAGAGAGAAAGAGAGAGAGAGAGAGAGAGAGAGAGAGAGAGAGAGAGAGAGAGAGAGAGAGAGAGAGAGACAGAGAGGAAGAGAGAGAGAGAGAGAGAGAGAGAGAGAGAGAGAGAGAGAGAGAGAAAGAGAGAGAGAGAGAGCAGCGTGAGCGATGGATTCGCGAGGTACTTAAGGCGGCATTCTCGTCCAGAGACATCCATTTTGAGCGTTGTGTCGAGCTCGATAAGAAAATAAAAAATATTTTTATCATTTTTTTCACAACATATTTATTAATATTCAGGCAATGAACAAACAAAAATTATTGAGAAAAAAAATTAAAATGAAATAAGTCATAAGCTGGTAAATTTCGGGGTAAAAAAAGGGGTGTGCTAGTTGACACGATTGCATCTTTTTTAGTAATCCAATACAAAATTTAAAAAAAGGTTGTTAATTAGTAAGAATGTCGTTATAGCCTCTACCTCAGAGAAAACGGAAAAAAATTCGCAAAATCGCGGCTGTCTTAACAAAAAAAGGCGGTTTTTCACTTTTTCTCATAGTTTTTAATTTTTTTACAATAGTAGAAAAAATTTTTTTTAGAGAAAAGTGATAGGGGCGATGGAGAATTATACATTGAAGATTGGTGAAAAATTTGAAGTAAATCGGTTGAATGGAACTTGAGATATCATGTCAATTGTGTTAAGAAAAATAGTTTTGAGAATAATGCGTTTATAAAGCTTTTGCTCCGATGCTAGTTGCTGCGTTACTAAAATAGCTATAACTCCGTACATTATTGGAATTAAAAAAATTCTTTTCAAGGATATATTCTTAAAGGTCTAAACTTAAAGAATATGCAAAAAAAATGATTTCCCCAAAATTCTAGACCGGAATACCCCTTAAGGAGCGAGGCTAAATTAAAACGCTGAAAAAAGTCCAATTTTTTTTCGCTCGGAACGAAATTTTTAGACATGACAAGATAATTGCTTTGAGCCGGAAGAAAACAGAATTTTTAATACAAAATATTCTGAAATATTTCGGAAATTTATTGAAACAAAAAAATTATTTCTCAATTCTGGTATACTTTCTATGTGAGCTTAAAAAAATTTCAAAATGAATTTAGCAAATTTTAAAACGTTGAGGAAAAAGGGTTTTCGTGAAAAAAAATTGATCTCACTTGTTTTAAAAACTATTTAATTCAATTTTTGCTATAAATGTCTCAAGTAGAAAGTAATTATATATAAAATTTTTTAGTATTTTTGTTGCAGACTTTGAATATTTGAAAATATTTTGTATTCGATAATTTGCCAGGAAATGCGATTGAGAAATCGATACTTTCCTATCACAACAATTGTTTTGGAATGATAAAACATGTAATAAAACAATCGAAGAGTTTTGGTGAAGATACGTTTTATGGGAAGGGAAAAAATCGTAAAGATTAAATTTTTTTTAACGTTACTTATTCAAAGGTTCTTTCTTTTGTAGTTTTGTACGAGCCATATTGGCTTGCAAGTTAAATTTGGATTTTCAAGTTAATTCCAATGGAATTGAATGTTTGCCTCGTGTGAGATATTCAAAAATGTTCCCCAAGTTAATTTTCAAATTGGCTCAAGCAAACAACCGGACGATGGTGGAACATCGTGTGGTCGACTTGCTTCTGGATGCTGCCAAATACCAATTTGAGGCAGAGCGGTGAATCGAGAAATATAAAAGAAGATATAATGAAGTTGGAGGGAAAAGTCTCCTCGCAGATGCGCACGTAGACGTTGACGAGGGTCGCGCTCTTTCTTTGCATGGAGAAGGAATAAGCTCAGCACACGCAGGCACACACACATTTATACGTATGTACATATAATATCTCGAACCTCGATCGACCAGTCTACCGTCCTCGTGAGGAATCTTAATGGATCCACGAGATTTTGCCAGAGCGATTGAGATTGAGAGAGAGAGAGAGAGAGAGAGAGAGAGAGAGAGAGAGAGAGAGAGAGAGAGAGAGAGAGAGAGAGAGAGAGAGAGAGAGAGAGAGAGAGAGAGAGAGAGAGAGAGGAGAGAGAGAGAGAGCTCCATCCTCTTTTTTTTCTCTATCCATCTTTCCAGGCAGCAAATAAACGTAATTGCAGGCTCCTCTTCTTCAAGACTTCAGTCACACGTCGGAGTGAATAGAATGAACAAAGATCGTATTAAAAATTATATATTTGATCGAGGGGCCATTCACTCTCCTATTTGATGTTCAAATGATTTCAAAGAGTCCGACTTCGCGTGACTTCGTATGGATTTGAAGTTCTGAACGTTCAGACGAACAAAAAAGTGCAAAATTTATTCTTTACTGAGCAATTTTTTAGACTTTGTCAATACTTTGGACATAATTATTGAAATATCTTTGAATTTTTTAAATTATTATTTATCAAACATTTGCAAGCTTTTTTAATTTTTCGTTAAGTAAATACTTTTTCTGATTTTTCGTTCAATTGAACGTACGAAACTTCAAGCGCATGATTTTGTATATGATTTTCGAGATTGCAAGCTCAATATTATTTTGAAGATTAATTGATAGTTTTACGTGATTTCGTTGACTTTTTATGATTCAAATTATGATTGAAAAATACTGGAAATCATAGAAAAATCATTTTTTTATTTGGAAAATAATTGAGGGCCGATCTAAGGTCGTGGAATTAACACTTGCATAAGTTGACTTGGGCAAACACAGTTTGCAACAAATTCATTATTTTCTGGTTAATAATATTATTAACCCTAACTTGACACACTTTTGCAGAATAACGTACTTGACAATCTGGGGTCGTTTGTACCCCAGCAATAAAAATTCTTATAAAAAGTATACCATTTACTATTTTAACTTGCAAATTTTTTCAGAACTTTTTAAGATGTTACTTCCCAAAGTTATACAGGATTTATAGTAAAATATTAAAGGTAAATATGATAAAAAAATTTAAATACCCAAAAATTCTGAAAAAATGACAACTTTTACGAAAAAAATCATAACTTTTTTATTTTCTGACAAAAATGGTTGAAGATTCAACTGAGTTTGCTCAACATATCGCACTACAAGAAAAAAATTGTAGTAGTAAAATAATATAGCACGAATAAACATTTTTCCTATTTTTTTAAATTTAGGTACTCAAAATGAAGGAAATTTAGGCCTGGGGTGTTTTTTACCCCAGCGTGTCTCAAGGTTAATTTGATTTTCTTCAATAGTACATTCCTTGTTGAAATCTTTGATTATGTTGTCAAGTGATGAGAAGCATTGTGAATTCGTGACTAAAATTTGAATCTGATCAGAAGGTTTTTTTTTAATTACCCTTTAAAATTTGTAACACAATTTTGCGTGTATCGCACACACTGGATTACAGTTTATAACGACGAAAGATCGATGGATTATAAAATATGTAAATAAAAAAAAATACGATAACGAGGAAATAAACAAAATGAAAAGGGGGAAAAAAATGTTGGAGTAATAAGCAAACGTTATTGGCCACTAGAACCACTGTGCAGCCATGATTTAATCGATGGAGTATAAAATTATTATCGGTTGCGTGCACCAGGTGGTTAATGGAGTCGGGAAAACGAGTGAGGTTACGAAGAACCAAGGATGAGAAAATCGAAGATATATACGAAGCATTCCTCGTCACTTTCGCCACCCAAAAAATGAATCAGGTTTTTGTAGCAAATGTTATAAAGATAGAAAAAATGTCTGTTATATCATAATCTGCAATATCAAAAATGGTGATTTTTTTGAGCAAGTTGAAGTTTCTGAAATAGAAAAATTGAATATCAAAGTCTCACCAATCAACGTCATTTATTTTTTCAATAATTTATTCATGATCTGGAAATCACATGAAAAATGTTATCAATGAAAAACCAGACGTTTTAACGTCGCGACAATTGAGATTTTTTATGAATATTTTTATTTCTATAATTATTAGTTTCTATTAATTCTACAATTCCATTAATTTCTATAATTAAAAATTAATTATTCAATAACGTTTGATGTAATTTTTATATGCTGTACAGATTCTGCCAAAAAAAAAGGCATTAATATCAATGGACATTTTATCGAAAGAAGATATATTTTATTTTTATTTTTCTCAAAAATCATTGGGCCTTAATCTGATAAATAAAAAATCTTTGAGGTATAATTATTTTTACGTGGCGAAAGTAGGGTTAAGGATATTGAGTCCCAAATCACAAATGATGAGAAAATTCTGAAAATTTGGTATGTTTTTGGATGAATTATTTAAGAGGTCGTGTAAAAATGTCACGCCGATTAGGAAGCTCGTTATCGAACAATTAACGTTAACAAATTAAATTAAATTAAATGTAGTCTTATGGAAACTGATATAACTTTGCGATAAGTTTTTTTTTTGACCTCTCAATTTTTTAATATCTACTCTATATTGAAAGCAATGCAAACAAAACGAAGTTTATTGATGAATTTTTTTTTTATTTGCTTAAAAAAATGTTCTTAACAAAATGTTAATATTTTAGTAACGAGCTTTCTAATCGTCGTGAAATTTTTGATAGGATTCTGAAAATTTAATATGTTTTTACATGAAGTATTCAGGAGGTCGTGTAAAAATTTCACGACGATTAAGAAGCTATTTATTGAAGAATTAACATTGAAAGATTTCATAGGGACTCAACATCCTTAAATTCCTCAGAAATATAGTTAAATACATTCTTTCCGATTGCTGAAATACAAAAAGACGTAACTTATGCTATTCGATGCACATATTGAACTAAAGTTGTAAAATGTGTTTCCTTTCGCCACTGAGCAATAGATCTGCTTATGGAGACCTTTAGAAAAGCTAAGATGGAATAGATGAACAAAGGAAAAGAGAGAAAAAGACAGATAGAGAAAAGAGCAGATCATTGACGTTTCGATCCATGAGGAACCTGCCGGAACGCGCCCAGGAATGCATCGTGCATCGGTTTTGCCGCGTTTTGCCCATCTGATATTCCCATTCAAAGTTCTTCGCTCTTTCTCTCTGTTCTCTCTTTCTCCATCATTCTGCTGTTATGCGGAGAACAGTCTGAAGCTGCACCGTTACATCACACGGTAAATATCGTATCCCACATAATATACAATGATCTTTATATCTATATATATGAAGATTGTTGTATCAACTTCTGCCACTGACCGGCCTTGTAAATAACGCGAGAGATATTATTGCCTTTGGCATTCCAACAGCACATTAATTATAATTCCATAGTACATTTTTTGTATTAAGGCGGTATTCTGGTCTGGAATGTTGAAAAAAGTAATTTTTTTCATGTTTTTGAAGTTTAGACCCTTAAGAATATATGGCGCGTTCCATTCCAAATCGGACAGTTTGAAAAACTTTTTTTCTTGATATCCTCCAATTTCTTATATTTTTAGTACCCATCAAAAGACCCTTGCTGATCAACTTTGAGATTTGTTTGGTATTTTGGTCATAACTTCTTTAATAATCGTCCGAATTGGAAGTTTTTTTTTGAAAATTTTTGTTTTTCATGGCCTTTTCAGAAAAAAATATAACAAAAATATACGACGTGTTTTTAAATGAGTTTTTTTTAGTTTTAAACTTTGAATCGCGTTTTTAAAAGTGAGTGTTTATTTTGATTTTTTTAAATTAATTTTTTGTTTATCTTTTCAACAACTTTTGAGACTAGTCCGATCGTGGCCCTTCCATAACTCCTATTTTTTTCGATTTTTTAAAATAAATTTTTTTTTTCTATAAATTATTATGAATACCAATTTTCGTTACTGTATAGTATTTTTTTCATTATTTAGAATTTATTTTGACACTTTTAAATAAAAAAACAAAAATTAATTTTCAAACATTGAAAAAAATAGGAATTATGGAAGGCCCACCATTGGACTAGTCTTAAAAGTTGTCGTATAGATAGATGTTTAAAACAAAAAAATTAAAGTATACACTCACTTTTAAAAACGCGATTTGAAGTTTAAATCTCAAAAAACTCATTTAAAAAGACGTCGAATATTTTTGTTGTAATTTTTTCTGAAAAGGCCATAAAATACGAAAATGAAAAAAAACTTTTAATTTGGACCATTATTAAAGAAGTTATGACCAAAATACCAAAAAAATAGAGGTTTTTATGTTAATTTAATATCTTCTGAACGGGTAATTAAAAAAATCTCAAAATTTACCAGCAAGGGTCTTTTGATGAGCACCGAAAAATATAAAAAATTGGAGGAAATAAAAAAAAAAGTTTTTCAAACTGTCCGATTTGGGACAGTTCTTCTGCCGTCGCTCTGGGTCTTCTGTGTCCACATACAATTTTCAACGGGTTAAGCTGCTTAAAAACATATAAAAAAATTCCTGACTACTCTTCAATGTTTGTAGAATGTAAATCAATGTTCACCAAAGCCAAAAAGTTACCTTTTACGCTGTAAATAGTTATCTGAGCGAAGAAATCCCCGTGAGAAATTTCGCTCGGGTCTTTAATGACCCAGTGCGACCACAGAGGGTTAACTTCCATTTTTTCTCGATTTTTTTTTGTTTACCGTCAAAATATGTCAAAATATCGATAAATATGTTGTAAATTAAAGAAGAGTAAAAATATTGTTTGTTTTTTTTCAAGCTTGACAAAACACTCATAATGTATGCTCCAGACCAGAATAAACCCCTTTCAACCCCCTTAAACCGCTTTATTAAGCCTTTATTAACATCCTCGGTAAAAAGGATACATCATTCAATATCGTCAGACTCAATATAAAACCGGTATCGTTTTCAAGTAGCCAAAATGCAATCAGTGCACCCACTTTTTAGACTTATTGTATATTCAGTTGGAATGAATTGAGGAGGTTCGTTGTATCAGCGCCAGGGGCGAAAGGTTACTCCTTCCCGCCGCAAGGAGAGTTTCAATCGGGGTGGAAATACTCGCGGGAGAGATGCAATTTCTTTCCAATTAGGTATAAGAGAATATAAGCCCCACGAGAGAGAAAAGAAAGGCAAGGAGCCTCGATGAAGAGAGTTTGCCTAACCCACGACGGAGACCACGCGCGTTTCCACTTTCGCTTCGTCGTGGTTCAACGATATAAATCCATCGACGACGATATTCTTGCGTCTCTCGTCGGTCCAATAAAGGCGTGATTTCGCAGGAGAGAAACGAGGAAGAAGAAAAAAGAAGCGCGTAGTAAAAGAGCGCACGAGAAAGTCGATATGGAGGTTATAAAGAACCTTGAGTTACAAAGATGGCGTCTTAAAGGTGCACAAAGAGGGAAATAAGGTTCTCGTTGTAACGTCGCAGCCCGTATATATTAGTGGCCTCGTTGTGCCTCGGAAAATGAGCTGCTGAGAGCTCTGCCTTATGGTGATGAATATATCTATATGTATAAAAAATGTGTATACAAAAAAAAGAGGGAAGACACACGACGATATAGACGAAGAAGAATGGAGGACTCGGGAGAGAGGGTCGAGGGTAAAATCCTTATTCTCGTCGGTGAAGGTAATTTCGACGAAAATTGCCCACGATGAATTTCATAGAGTCGAGTAATATCAACGACGTTGCCGTGGTCACGGCTTTTCCTTCCAACCACCTCACTTTTTCGCCCCTTCTTTCCCGCTTCGGCCTCTGTGCTTTGCAGAATACTTCGTTCCTGTACAGGGATTTTGGCTTCTTGGGATGAACGAAGTCTCGCTTACGTGGATAAAAAAAATTTCATCCGAGACTCGAAGAAATAAGTGGCAACGAAAAAAAAAATCGTGCAAATTGGAAGATATTGTTTCGTCATGATTTTTCATATTCCCAAAGATTGCGTTGTGAGAAAGTGAGAAAAGTGCTCGTGAGTTATGATTTGTTTGAGATAAAAAAGATTTGGAAGCAATGTGCAAATTTAAATTATGCTTATTCTTATCGTTAAAATTAAAATCCTTAAAATCCTTAAAATCTTTAACCCTTAAATGGTAACGGGGGGTCACTCATGCTTCGCCCGAGCTGTCTTCCCTTGCTAGCTTTGAGAGAAGAGTGGGAAGGCCGGGATTATTCACGAGTGCGTAAAGTGGGCCTTTTACTTCCGGAGTGCAATAATAATACATTACATCACGAGGACGTAAAAATGTTTTTACGCCGTGTGATGTACGATATTTTATATCACGAGGTGCAATATGGACGTTTTCACGTCCGCTTGCGGACGTAAAAGCTTCAATTTTCCGTTTGAAATTTAAAAAAATATTAATTACATCCAAAGTTATGATTTGTTTAACGAAATGGTGCATTCTTCACGTTTTCCTTTATTTATATCGCTTAAACAAATGATCAAATCAGCAATATAGTGTTTGGTCCTTATTCTAGGATAGTTGATGAGATGTCATGAATTTTGCGGAATTTTTTAGACCACTTTAGAGCACTTTTTAAAGCGACAGGCATGAGTGACCCGTTACCATTTAAAAGTGCCGAAAAACACGCTACCGTTTAAGAGTTAAAATCCTTAAAATCCTTTAAATTATCCTTATCCTGCTCGGAGAAGTTATTTCCGAAGTTTTGATCTCTGGTTAAGATATTAGTCATATTTAGTCAATATTTGGCGGAGTTACGCCCGAAAAAAATTAAATAGATTCAAATAAATTCTCATGGCTCAAAAAATTTCATTTCCTTAAAATAAATATTTGTTCATATCAACGAAATTTTTATTCGAACATGCCATTTCATCACATCCGGAACAAAAGATATAATTTTATTTATTATTAAAAAAAAAAATTGAATATTCACATTTATGTCAAATAATAATTATTTAAATTTAAAAAAACGCTGCTCAGGGCATCAATCAGCTGTTGTGGAGGCGATTTCGCGAAAAAAGTAATTCATACAAAATTGTGCGTTTCAATATGAATGAAAAAACAACAGCATATCTTCTTAATTTAGGGTCGGCGAAATTTATGGAAATGTTCAAAAGTAAGTCGTTAATGTGAATGATATACATAATTAAGCAAATTTATGCAACAAATAAATTTGTTATTTGTAACAAGTGAAAAAATTATTAGTCATCATGAGCAAATCAATTATCATGCAAAAAATTATCATTCATCATGAGGAAATCAATTATTATTCAAAAATTATTATTCGCCATGAGCAAATCAATTCTTTATTAAGGACTGGTAACTCCTTACTGAAAAGCACTGAAATATAAAACAAAATATTTTTTTTAACTAAAACCCTGAGACCAATATGTAAACAATAGAATTTCTTGCTCCAAAGAAATTTTATTTGACCCAAATTAATCCTTTTTCTAGCCGTATATTTTCGTAGAATTACTCGTACGGTGGAGTCGTAATCTCTAGAGATGCAAGAGCACGTCGTGGAATCAGGAATGGAATATTTCGTACGTCTTAGACTCTTTTACGTAGGTGAATGTTTTTTTTTCAAATTTTTTTCAGATCCCGCCTTTCACCTTTCTCGGTGGTTTTTTTTCTCTCCTTAACCCTTTCATCGTCTTTTTCATGCGGAATAACGAAGCACAGAGTCAGAGAGAGGGAAAGTGAGCAGCTAGGAAAAAGTCTCGAGTCCTTGGGCTTCGAAAATGCTCAGACATATATAACGGAGCTTCATGTGTGCCAATCTACGTATGCTCTCGCCTCTCTCTCTCTCTC